>JAPDSC010018902.1:433701-443762 GCA_026290005.1 Latrodectus geometricus
TATATATATATATATGTACAATAAAACTAACCAGTAAAATTTCAAATTCCAATGACGTCTTTTTTTTAAACTAATTGCAAACTGTAAAATCAATTAAAGAATTATTTGCATATCAAAAAAATAAATATACAATAAGTAATATAAAATTACTCTAAGAAAAATTAAATATTATATTTTGTAAAATTAGAGAATTATGAAACATTTTTTACAAATAATCACAAATTCTGAGAAAAGAAAACAAATATAATTTTTTTCTAATTCTCTGAAATTTGAGCCATAAATGCAAAATTTTAACAAATTAGTTTCTTTCATTTGACAAGTACTGCTAAACGTAAAAAGCAAGACAAGTAAAAAATATAATGTTTTAAAAAATTCAGAAAATTTATTTTAAATATATTAACAGATAATTTTGTTTTTAGTATACAATGCAAATTTATGTGAATTTTACCAACGATGAATCCCCAAAAGATCAAAATTTGGTTAAATGTAAAGAAAATTAATTTAAATTAAAAGACTATTGTATCATAATTTTTTCTCTTTGATTAATAGATAAGAACAAATTAAATTTAACGAGAAAAACAAACAATATACGTGAAAATAAATTAGGTGTTTTTTAAAGCAAAACAAAAAATGCTTCCTCTAAAAAGATCACATTTCCTTACTCCAGAGTGGCGAAAAATTTCTAAACTCTCTGATGACTAGATTAATCTGAAGTGCTTACTTAAATTATCTCAATTAATTCCCAAATGCCTCAGAAAAAATAAATAAAAAATAACATCTACGTTTACTTTATTTTTTGATGCTATTTGTTTAAGAATCTAAAGAAAAATTTAATAAAATTAAAGGGGAAATTTTTTCAGTAAAGGTAATCAACAAAATTGAAATAACAGGTGACACAGATTTCTTAAAATATATCTTATGATTCTGTATTTGTTATTTACTCATAAATTATATTTATATATTACTGTTTTTATAAGAAAATAAATTGGTATATATAACGAAGAGTTTTTTAAATATATTGTGTCTTATAAACTATATTTAAATTATAAAGATCTTTGAACCTGAGTTTAGTAGTTGTAAAGTATATGAGCAAAAGCCTTTGATTTTACTCATGTCTTGGAAACATGACAAAAATAGAAAATATCACTCTATATAAACACATTATTATAAAGGCCGCGGTGGCATGGTTGTTTAAGGCGTCGTTTTCGCTACCGGAAGGTGGTGAGTCCGAATTCAGTTATATCCGAAGATCCGTCGTGTTCACTACCGGGGTACTTAAAATATAACGGATCACAATGACAAAATGTTCTTATTCAAAAACATTCAAGAACAATGCTTCTGGGGATGTTAGAAACCAAGTTTTGAGTCTTCCCTGGTTTGCTCTCTCTAAATTGGATGACGCAGATGATGCTGCCATCTATGAAGCAAAGTCGTACTTCCACCCTCGTAGGGAGTGCTCTGTTCAAAAACGGAAGACGGTATTTCTGGCTTCATTTGCGCAGTCCCTGACGGGCGCGCTTGACTTCACCAAGTGTCATTTGTAACAATAACAACACTTAATATTTTTTGTTTAGTTACATTTAATATTTGTGGTTTGCTCACATTTCAATTCGAATGTGTAATGGAGGAAGAGGAGGCGAATTATTATCTTTTCTGTATATTAAAATTATATAGAATCCTATTTAATATGTATTCATTTTTGTGTATATAATATATATTTTAATTAAAATGATACCCGAAGATCATTGTTATAATTTCGTTACACCAGATTTCTAATCTCAGACACACAGTGACAATTGCCACCTTGTTCTAATGCATCCATTTTTATGCTACTCACAAATGACGTATTTGAACAGCCGTGCCACTATTTTGCATAATTTCATATTGCACAGCTCTTTTTACTTGCAAACATATTCAAATTTCCTTGAGATCGGCTGATTTTTGAGAGGGTTATCACTATTTTTGTGATTTTTTTCTTAATTTTTGATAACCAGTATATTTTATATACCTTTTTAAGATAAAAATTAAAATAAAACTTAGAATTTAAAAAATTTTTTTAATGAAAATGTAAGTTAATTACTGTGATTTTTGTCTTCATATTTTGAGATAAATAAATAAAATTTGCAAAAATTGTCAACATGTTTTCATAGTGATAATGATAAACAGTTTAACACATAAATTCCATTATATTCGAATTTAAATAAAAAAGCCTTAATGAATAATCCCATATATCAGTCAAAAATATCTTCTCTTTTATCGGAAGCTCTGGAGATGAAAGTAATATTCAATTTTTATCTATACCAGGTAAAATACTCAGAAGGTTTAAATAGATTTTTCTGTTTGTTAGCGAAATGTGGGTCACAAAGAAATATGATATTTTGATTGATGATAACAAGATTTACACTTGAATAGTAACTTAATCATTAATACAAAGCTTATGATGTCGAATTTATTAATCATCTGACAAAAATGTTGTTAGTCTTAATATTTCTTCAGCGAGATAACAATACAGTACTTCCTGACTTTTAAGGAACAAAATTAATTAATATTTAAAGGAAATGCCTTGAATATTAATATGTTATCTCAATGAACCTATAGAAAACTAAAGTTTGTTTCATTAAAGGAACTTTTATTTTTTCAGTTTTATTTTCTGTATTTATAAATGATACATGGAAATAAAGCAAGTTAAACAAATGCAATTTATGAATTGCATTTGCTAAACTTGCATTTGAGATAAAAGCATAGAATTTTTCCTTATTTAAATTATTCTTAAAAATATTTATAATTTTGTTTTCAATAAAACACGTAACAACAATTTGTTAATTTATTTAATATAAATTTAAATATTTTGGAAAGTAATCCAAACTAAATTTGTCCTACAGTTATAAATTTGACTTTTGATATTTTAAGAATAAAAATAGCAAAATTTCATGATATACAAACCATTTAGATTATAATTTTCTTCATTAATAAAAAGTATTGTGTTAGCGAAAATTATTGCACTTAAATATTTCATATGTCACTAGAAAAAGTATACTCTTAAGTGAAATGATATATTCAGATGCACAACACACACAAACTATAATACAATCAAGAATCTAATATTTAAAATAAAAACATTTAAAGATGCATTTTATTCCTGATTGTTCAAAATGATATTATTATGCTGAATTTCTCACAATTCAGTAATTTTTTTAATAGTGTCAATAACTTTTATAGCATTATAACGTTTGAAGATTTTGGAATACTTTTGGAAATATTTAAAATTTTTATTTTATTTGATTTGCATACATACATTGATGTCAATGTAGATTTTAAAACTGTATACAGAAATTCTTGATATCTTAGTTTTTGGCTTTAGTGATTAACATTTAATATATTTAATACATTTTTTCACTAATAAATCCCTCTAGTTTAACCCAAAAATATTTTACTTACTAAATTCAAAGCATGCTTTAAAAATATGGATATTAAAATTTTTCGTAACAAAATTTATAAGATTCAGAAGTGTACAAAACTAAATGAACCGGGGTGTAATACCTAAGTAAAATGTGTTATACATTTTTGAAGTGTACAAGATTAATCACACTGAGATAGTCAATATTTAACAAGTATTTTTGTTGCCTTTATTCCCAGAGATCAAGTGAGGGATAACATCTTGTATTTAAGCGATAACAAAAGAATAATAGCGCAAAAATGAATACATACAATGCATACAGTAGGGAATGAAACATAAAAGGCTCTAATGAACTCATAGTATGGTAATACATGATTGTTTGTCCAAGGGAAAAACTACCAGCAGGTATCAGTAAGGGATATGTAGTCTCATTACTTCAATAGTTGCTTTTCATCATGTTTCGATATTGAGCACTAAATTCTTTTACAATTCTAGAAATAATTGTCAATTCCTCAAACAGCATTTGCTTTAATTCATGGATGTGCACTAAAGAATGCAATTATGCCCCAGAACATCTTTCCAATGATATCCAAACATGATCTAAAAGATTTTATCAGGAAAGAACGCTGGTTAATACATTCGAGTGATATTTTCTTTTTCCAGTAGCTACTAAAGAGCAAGAGTCCGGTGAAGCAGAAAATTCTTAAAAATGAAGTCTGTTTCTTTGGCATTTCGGAATAGATGCACATTGAGAAGGATCACCAACTTAAAATGGCGATCTCCGGTTATCGAAATTCTGCTGGTACCGCGGAGCTCAGTTTGCCTGTTCAGCATTATCCCAACACAGACGACCACTCCCGGAACACAGTAACGTTCTCTTTTTGTGATGTTACTGAAATGAAACCATGTGTGTCCCGACTTCTTTATAAATCAACTGTTGTTGAGAATAATTTGTGGGTTTTAAATGAGTCACATTCGTAAAGAGGATTTGACTCCCTTGATGACTTGTCCAGTTTTTGTGGTTCTTTCACCATTCTAACTGGTGGTGCCAATGGGTGACATTCAAAGGGATGCAAAGTTCGAGAAGGTGGGTGAATAAGCCACTTTTGTGAAGGTGCCTGAGAACAGTAAGTTATGACAATTTTCCCTGTTATTGTGCTCAGTTGCTGAGCAATGGTCCTTGCTGAAAAGTTTCTGCCTCTATTCGCACGACGAAATATTGGTTATCCACTTCAGCTGTTTTTCTAAAGCAACATCAACCAACATTTCTGACATCTGTACCTGTAGTTTGAAAAGCTTTCTAAACACGTGAAACGACACTTTTGTTTTTCCGAACTCTTCAGCTACAATGAAGGGTTACCTTCAGCTACACACCACACAACTCTCCTCCAGTTTTCATATCATTAATACCATATACTGATTCGTCCAGTTGATTTGTTCTAAACACATTTTATAAAAAAGCTCACTTTCACTTGTTTACAGTTGCGGCTCTATTATCTTTAATTTTTATTCATTTTGTTGTAGTTTTAAGCTGCGTGCGCCGACTGCTTCGTTTTTTACACACTCACGTCCTATGCGACATTTTGTTCCTGACACTTGCATATGTATAATCTTTCTAATTTCGTGTTTAAAGTATTTATCGCAAAAAAAAAAAAAACACTTTTTCTGCAGTTTTAATTTTTTTAAATGGTGATCTATTTAAATTTTACCTTATTATTTAAATTTCCTCAGTGTATGATGGATAGGATATCTCTTGTATTCCGAATAAGCAAATGTAACGTTAGAAGTTTACATTTTTTAATGATAAATTGCAAAACACTGTATTTATACTTTGTAATAAAACGTTTTTTTTAAAAATTATTTATTATAAATTCAGAAAATTAAGTTTAATTTTATTATGGTATTTACTTAAATTGGATCACTTATAAACTATTTTTGGAAGAACTTCACTACTTTAGAAAAATATTGTAAAAATATCTAAGTTTTAATTCTTTGAAAAAAAAAATTCGAGTTTTGTTCTTACAGAATTACATTTATTAAAACTTAAGTACTTTAAAGAATAAATAAAATTATCGGTTTGGGCACAATTCCCTATATGGAGCTGACTTTTCAAATAAACATAATTTTCTGTCGATAAAGATTCATAGTCGAGGAAATCAAAACGATGATTGATTCTTAAAATATTTATTAGAAATATCAAAGTATGCATTTTTATTTGGAAATAAAATAAAAATGTAATAAAAACATTAAAAGGAATTGAATTCTTATGTATATTTGGTATAATAGATTGTTTTTCTACAATGTCTTACTGAGCACAGTTATTTCGACTTTGACTGCATTAAGCGCTTTGCTGTGATACATATGATTGTTGAAGAAAATTTATGGAAATAGTACTTGTATAAAAGATAGTTTAAATCACAAATAAACTATTAATTTTATGTTATCAAGTAATAAAATTATTTATTAGCTTACGTTTTCTTGATAATTGTTGATCAGCTTATCTTAAGCAATTTGGTTTGGAGACATTTAAATGTTTATGGTTTCATTATCATTGCAAATTTAACCCAAGATTCAGTGAAACTGACAATTTCTTTATTTGTATTGTAATATAAAATTATACTTTTAAGTAATCATTTAAAATTTTTAACTTTAATACGTTGAATAACGGGTTTATATTGTACAAGTTACAAAGTTAAAGATGTTATAAAATAATATTAAATTCACCTATTTGGTAAATGGCAACACTAGACTGTCCATTAAATGTCCATTAACTATTTGGAATGTCACTACTGAGAAAACCCATTTTTATTTCTAACTAGTATATGTGACAATGAATTATGAATTGTATGTTTATCCCTTCTCTCTCTCATTCTCATATAATATCTAATTATATTATGATATCTTTGAAAAATATCAACATCACAAGACAAAGCAATTCTTGGTTCTTTCAGTTTGATCTACACTTTAATTTTATGATGATGAATTTTATCATTTATAAAATAAATGTGGTCATAACATTTATTTAATTATTCAATATATAGTCGTATAAAGTAATGTTCAAGAATCTAATAGAAACGTATTTTATACCTCAAATAGGAACTTAAATCAAAAACATTATTTGCGTATATTAAAATAATTTCAGAATTTTTAAATGATTTTTTACTAACACTAGGCATTAGGTTTTTCACTTTTTAATACTAGAAGAAATGGAAATGGCACCTTTTATATATAGTGCAAACTCATTGTACGTGCCCTTGTGACACCGAAAGTGGGTAGGTCTTCGTAAAAAGTAGAGACCAAGCAGAGGATAACTAGACTTTACCACCCAGAGGTATCATTTCACTTGGAGGACACTGCGACCAGGACGAAATTAAAGTGCCTCAGCAACTGTTAGTGAATACGATGGCGGCTGAGATACACTCACTTTTAGTGGGTCGAGATTCAAACTCATTACCAATAACAATGAAAGTGTCCTAACCTACCACGCCACCATGGCCACATAAAAGATTTATTTTTTAATAAAAAATTCATTAAGATTTGATTATTTTAATCAATTGAATTATTCCTTAATTTTATTTTGAACATTTAAGTTAAT
Source organism: Latrodectus geometricus (assembly GCA_026290005.1). Lineage (NCBI taxonomy): Eukaryota > Metazoa > Arthropoda > Arachnida > Araneae > Theridiidae > Latrodectus > Latrodectus geometricus. Next base: position 440,694 of record JAPDSC010018902.1, read on the forward strand.
TTCAAAATATAATATCCTTAGTACTTATTCATTTATTTCCATTTTTTTACTGAAATATTTAAAGGAAAATAATGATATAATTTTTTTTAGTAAAAACGATATTAATAACTTTGATCGAAATTTCTTTTCTTAAAACTTATGCTTTCGTTTTAAAGTTCGAACTTAATTAAGTTTATTTCAATAAATCATTTTCAATGGTCTGGGGTGAGCAGTTTTCTGTGCTCCTCGATTGTTTCATAATGCAATTTTATGAACCCTTCACCTTATTTTTGAAAAAATAAATGACCATAAAAAAGACAAAAATGCTATAAAAATCTACAAAATCTTCCAACATATTCTGATTTTCTTTCTAGAATTACAGCTTTTATTTTAAATAACAAAATATGTCTGCAAAAAAACTTTTAAGGGAGACGAAAAACAGTCAGTGGTCACAGATATGAAAATTACAGTTAACATTGTGTACCAATGTTAATTTCAGTTCACCATAATGTTTACTCATGTTGTTTTATTAAATGCAAAAATTAATTTTACTATTGAAACTTTTGTACTTTTATCATTCAGTGCTACTAAGTTATATAAAAAATTTCTTTTAAAGTAAAAGAGATAAAAGGGATAAATTCAAATAATTTATAACAGACTTTACAATAGCAGTTTCTACATACGTAGGTTAATAGTGTGTAGAACAGTAACTATCAAGTTACCATGTGATTCAAAAGTTTGAGAGAGGAAGAAAAACAATTGAAGTTAATATTATGTATCGATATTCCATATTCAATCTGGAATGTGAAATTGGACAAGGTTAAGTTACAAGAGGCAAATAAACTTGAAATATTTGTATACTCAATAAGAGTATGTCACATCACGGATGAGGTCACTTGATAATGTAGGTATGATCAATAAAGGATGACGTACAGATTTGCGTATTCTGTATAATTAGGAATTTTATTCTTTAAATAAATGACATTGCCACAACTCATAGAATTATATTATAAGAGATCTTAGATTTTAGAAGAGAATTTATGAAATTGAAACAATGCAGATTGTAGATGTGGTCATTCTGCTCTCTAAATCTAAATAAGAGAGGGTGTGCGGTCTTATGATGCGTTTTGAGATTAAAGCATTTTTGTTCCTACCTAATTTGGAGAATGTGCAGAGAGAGGGAAATCGGATTTCCCACCATTATACTGTCATGAGAAAAACCTCATCATATCTATGAAAAATAAATTTGCAGCAATATTTAAAACAACCACAAGCAATTTTAATCAGCTTCATCATTTCCACAACAATGCATTTTTTTCATTAAAGTAATTAAATTGGGGGTACTTACGTATTAACGCAACCAGGCCAAAATACGCATAAATCGCCAAATAGGCGACGAAGTTAATGGCGAAGACGGTTTTCAATCAGTGCTAAAAGCAATAGCCAAAAGATTTCCGCCGAAAAAATATTTCTGCAACTTATTCAAATTCGAAACCGGAAGGGCTTAATTGCAATTTTATATTTTAAAACAGAATAATATAAAAAAACTGTATTAAAAATTATCTGTAATTAATAAATGTACATTTTCTTTCTATTTATACTTTCTTACTCAAACTTATAAATCGCGCCAACCTGGTTGCGATAATACGTAAGTACCATGAATTGTTATTCAAAAATTTGTTAAGGATATTTTTGTGTTCTTCTACATATTATTTCTATATATTTCCTTGTTCTCTCTCTATATATTTTTTTGAATAACACGTTGTTACACGCGTCCTCTTCATAGTCCAGCATGGCTCTTGTCAGTAGTATTTTTTAAAAAATATTTCATGTGGCTTTAATTTCTTAGAACTGTGCCTTTTAAAGCAATTAATAGAACTTTTTGTGTACTTATTTATATAACTTCAAAGTTATTTTCTATAAAACATAGTTATTTATTTATTGAAGTTACGCACATATTTGAGTTTACATTCTCTTAATTTAAAAGTAAACTGGCGTGTCGTAATTTAAATACATCTATAACAGAAATATTAATAATTTCTAATACAAATTTATTATATATGTTTAAAATAAAAAGATCAAATATATAATTTTAATGAGAAATGATATTGGTTCATTCAACTTTGTTTTTTCAATAAATCTGAATATCAACAATAATAAAATTCCGCTTAAACAATTATGTTTAAAACTTATATTCATTTATTTCATGTTAAAGTTTGAATAATTATATGAATTCTTATGACCAGCAAAAAGGTTGAAAAATTATAAAGCAAAATCAATTATCGATAAATTTTTATTTCTTTTGATGAATAAAAATATTCAATTATAGTTTCATTGAAATAATAAAATAATCATAAAAGTTACTTGGAAACGTTAAAAAATATTACCTTCGTCCATAAAAAAAAAGTTTCTGCATTATTTCACTGTGCTGAATTTTTCAAAAGACATTAATATTAAATACAAATTTGAATAAAAAAGACCGAATACATAATGTATTTAAATCTGTTGACTGAAAATATCATAAAATATCATATGTCTTTTTTTTTATTAAAGCACTGAAATCATATATATTCTTTATCACTGTCGAAGAAACAAACTTGCAAAGGCGTTATGCAAATTTTGAAAAAAAAGAATTATTTATTTGCCATAAGTGAGTTATGAGCTCTAGATTATCATGAAAGATATTGAAATTTATAATGTAAATGATAAAGTTAAACATTTATTATATCAACAATAACATATTTAAGCCTTTACAGTAATTGAAACTGTAAAAATAATTACTTTTTGGATAATATTTTTCACACTTTAATATTCATTTATGTATATAACAACTAAAATTAAATACTTAAAAAAAATTAAAACATTTAAACTATTTTTTATAGATCATTATTAACAGTTTTAAGTGTGTAACACAATACTTTTGCTAAAAAATATATTTATTATTTGGCATTCTTAGAATAAAATATGCTGCAAATTATAAGCTAAATAAAACAAAACAAAGCTTTTATTTAAAAATTACATAGAATTATTATAGAATATTTTTAATTCATCCATAAAATACAATAATAATTTTCATAATAACAAAGCAAT
>JAPDSC010018905.1:0-17036 GCA_026290005.1 Latrodectus geometricus
TTTCTACTCCAAATAAGTAAAAATATATGAAAGATAGATGGTATATTAAAATTAGACGTCAAATATTAGGTTGAGGATAAAGAAATCCATTATTTTTACGTGAACTTTATGTAACTTCTTTTGGATTCACTTTGTTAAAAGGTTTCAAACAGCTTTCATGTAGATTTTTAGGTCTTGCGCGTTACGTCTGCTGACATGCGGTTAGCTTCGATCATTTTTGATATTTTAAAGACATTTTCGATGATGCTGTATCCACATGCGAGGTACATCTCTAACATCAAAAATACCCGAACGGAATCGACGAAACAAAAATTGTACGTAACTAGTTGTTACAGTCTTATATAGGAAGATAAACACCTTTCACAATTTTAGCCACTCGGCTATCTTTTTCGCCGTTACAAGAAAAAAACGAAAATGTATCGAATTTTCTGTTTGTTGTCTTCCATTTTAAAACCTTGTACTCGTAACTAAATTAATCAAACAAAAAACCGCACGATGATATTTTAGTGTCAAATATCACCCTTCCAAATAGCATAAATCTGAAATTGTTTGATAGATACCTCACGAGATATCGATCACTACAGACAACTACCGAAAAAATAATGGATTACTTTTTCCCCAAACTAATTTAATTAAATTTAATTATTAACTAATGGTATAATACTACTTAGACACAAGTTTGAAAAGTATGAATTAATTTTTTTTCCTAATGGCGGGTATCCTTGAGCTAGTAAGTAACATTAGCCCATTTGCCGCAACAAGGCCGGAAACTATTACTCATTTTATCGTTACCCGGTGGGTACATGTGAACCAAGTCACAGAGATACGAGTAGCGTCGCCCGCGCCACACCACCACAAACCCGTTTATAGGGCGGGCCACATTCATCCATCATCTGGGGAAAGGACAAGAAACACACAGAGAAAAAGATAAGGTACATCCATGCCCGAGCTGGGGTTCGAACCCAGGTCCTCCCCATCCTAACCCCTAGAAAGTTTGGGCGGCTTGAATTAAATTTTAAGTTGTTTATTTTTAACAATATATTTCACATTGCTTAAAACAATTATAACAATAAATGGGATTGGAGCTTAATTTAAGCTAAACACGAAATGCTAAGGTATCATTAAACGAAGATGTATTCCTTTTAAATTTTAATTAAAAAAATTTTGGTTAGATTGGCAGAAAAATGATGTCTGAAATATCTTATCAAACAAAAGTTTCATTTCTTGAATTTTTAAATTATTTTGCTGAAAAATTTTCATCTTCACATTATAAATAACCAAAAAATATCATTAAAGGATAATTTTTTAAAAATTAATCTATATGTGTTACTTTGATTATTTACGTTAAATCCTTTTGTTATCATTTGATTATAATTGTTATAATAATCAGGAAAATGATTAATTTTTGGCATTTAAATTTTTAATTATTGTGTTTTAAAAATAGTATAACTATACTAGATCAAAAGAAGATTTAAATTCTGTCAAATTGTTTCTGTATTTATGTTTGTAGCTTGTATTTGTTAAATAATATTAACAATTACACGTTGATAAATACTTGTAATCAGCGTAAACTTCTTTTACATTGTTTTCAATATCAAAATTCTGTATGAGACATAAGAATATGCAGACATAAGAATTGTGTAAATTAATGTTGATTACATTCATATAATTCAAATCATTAATTATTTCCAAATTATCAGCAAACATATAATTTTTAAACTTTTTGGATAACATGAGTAAAGTTCCCAACGTTCTATTTTGAATTGATAATCCGATAATGGTAAATCAGTGTGCATACGTTCGGGTGAAATAATTGCGAAGAAAATTACAGATACTAATTTTAATTTATATTTTTAGAGCATCACAAAACAAGCATTTGAAATCAATCACATGGCTTGAGAAGTCGATAGATATATTTTTGAGACTGGCGTCTCTTACACACATAATTAACTAATGAAGCTGGCTCAAGTAGCCAAAACAATTAATTATTCGTAAATAATGAGACTGACGTCTCCAATAATATATCCCTTTTATAAGATGGCTTAAGAAGCCTAAACAGTTAGAATATTATGAGATTGACGTCTCCAAATCATAACGATCCTAATGGCTTAGGACACCCAAAACAGAAGTTCCAAGTTACATAGACATGTACACTCTGTTCCACACATGCCGCCAGCCCTCCTCAGTGTAATAATTCTGCCAACCTTTTCTTTGAGTCTCGAAGAGGAGTGGAGGAAGGCGCGGCTGGATGTTGTCTCAAAGTGCTTTCGATTCTCACAACATGCATACTGGAAATACATTGGTCTAGTTTCACTTCTTTGCAATACAGAATTCTATTTCTTTCTTGATAGGCATCCACATTAGCCATTCCCTATTATCTTTGGATGAAAAAGTTCTTCACACATTTCTCTCAAAAATTCCTAAGACATAAAATCTAAATTGAGACTAAGATGAAGAGGTAAGTACTTGCTGCGCTGGCATACATAATGAAATAAAATTTCTTGTATCAATTTTCAAGGTTTTTTTTTGCTATTAGGATTACGAGAATATTTCTAAGCCCTCATTATATTTATTAGTTTAAGAATAGATTTAAATGTATTGAATAAAGCACTTATTCATTTTAATTGACTATTTTAACTTTATAATACTATTTTTATATCAAAGATAAATAAATTAATAGGAAGAGTACATGTGTAAAAGCATTAAAAATGTCATTTTAATTTTTAACTACCTTATAAAACATTTACTTACAATAATAAGAGTAGAAACCATGTTCTAAGGTAAAAACAATTTTCTTTCAAACTTTTGGACATGTTCTTCTAGTTGAAGAGAATTTTTAATGTGTAAAGACAAAAAACGTTCGGTTTCCGCCCAGAGTTTATTGCTTTTGGAATAAGTGTTGGATATGCTTTGGCTATAAAGTATTAGATAGAAAATGTTTTAAATGATTAAGAGTACATGCTTTATCTAAAATGATTCAAAATTAAGAATAAAAATGTCGTACTTTAATGTACACTTTTTTAATATTGTTTGATTAAAAGAACACATTCCGTATGGTAAATCATGCTGACATACATACATGCATATATAGCTGAGCACCGGACTCTTGCTTTAAGGTATATAGGTTTAGAATAGAAATATACTAGTAGAATATACTGTACCGCGCTTCGGGGTTCGTGTTGATTGAGAGTTGAATAAAACAACCACTTAATGAACACAAGACTTTTATTCGTAAAAATTCCAGCTGTAACAATCACAATTAATACAGCACAATTCGTCAGATACGATAAGAAACAGCTCAAAGGTCTCAAATACAGCTTCTCTAGCAGTCATGACTAATCGTCTTCACTCACTGAAAACTAACTTCTATGTCGGGTTGCGGTATTTATACCTGACTTGGTGGAGAAATCTACCAGTTTCAAGGTTCTGGAAGCTTCTAGGCTATCTCGCTAAATATTGGTCCTAGAGCTTAGGCGATGGATGCTTCCAAAAGTATCTATTTCTCGCCAAGTCACCAAAAATCTCGCCAAGTCACAAAGTTTCTCGCCAAAACATCACCAAGTCTCCAAATTGTTAGAAAAACCGCTTCTAACGTACAACACTTCTAAATACCGCAATTTTTGCCCAAAATGTGGATATTTCCGATCTGTCTGAGGTATTTGATGACAAATACAATTATTATTTTAAAATTTGTAACAATATTAAAATAATATTCATATTCAAACAATTGAGATTGATGAATATGATATTCTGCAGACGAATGAGTGGCAAAAATTTACACTGAAACAATTTTTTTTTCGTGTCTGCTCATAGTGAAGCTGATTGCAATATTCTGGAGCTGGTCAACATTAGAATTCCTCAGACTGAATACAAAAAGCCTTTGCTGAGTGTTCAATTTGAAATAATAGATGCATCTGTAGATGATCTTAGAAAATTCGTTATTCAAATTTTACTATCGCTTACAACATTTCATTTAAAAATTTCATTATTTCTTGATATAATCTTCTTCGATAACGAAAACAATTTCATTTTTACCAATTAGAATTATTTATTTTTGTAGCAAGTATAAGGAAAAAAATTTATTAGATGGCATTCTTTCAAAAATTATGCTACATTTCGTAATGAGGCAAGCGAAAAGTACTTATCAATTATATAACTTGTAATGACACACAACATATAACACTATGAACACTTTTAAAAATGAAAAAAAAACTTTTCATTGACTATATAAAGACGTCACTAGATTAATATCTAAAGGCGTCATTAGATTTTTCAATGCGAATTCTGAAAATTGACTTTAGACATTTCACCATAACGGAAGGAACATTTTTTTGATTTCATTCAAAATAATCTTAAATTTTAAAGTCTGTTCTATAAATTTCTTCATTTCTAGGATGAATTTTTTTAATATCTTCACAGAGTGCAGAAATGATGTTTCAATTTGTTTGCAGAGGAGCAAGTGCATTAATTGAAGCATATTTATTTCAGGATAAGTCAACTGTTTTGCTGATTCAAAGGGAATTGAAAGCAGTCTGTGAAATTAGCTGTGTGGCTTTGTCCCCAGTTTGCGTACTTGTATGATTCAGTTCATGTTTTTTTTTGTGCTCTTAGGTGAAGTGCTCTTTGCTACGCTTCACACATCGGGCTATGTATAATGAAATGATATGCTATGTTCTTAAAGGACTCGAGGACGCTGGCAACTGTATAACTCAGAATTAGACAGTTCTTTCCAGGATAGAATTCTACTCGGACTCTTAGGTTTCGAAAATATATGATTGAATACATTTCTTTCGATTTGTGAGTTCTTTTGTGCTAATCAAGAATAAACGAATTGGGATGATATCTTTATCAACATGGTTGGTTGTTGTTGCTTTGTCGCAGCTGGGTTTGCAATATACGGAGCGCTGCTCCACTTATGTCTTAACCCGTTTACAAATAGGCAAACACTCACTACCCATTCATGCAAGGAAAGGACTAAGATTGGAAAGAGAAAGAGAAAATCCATCCAAGCCTAAACCAGGATTCAAGCCCAGAATCTCCCCGTTAGCAGTCAATCACGTTGACCACTAGACAGTTTAGGAGGCAACATGGTTAGTCAAATGTTGAATAGTATAATATAGATTTCCTATCTTCTTTTAGTACACAGGTATTTGTAAACTATGGCACCTATGCTATTATTAATTCAGCAATTTTTATCAACCCCAATGCTAGTCAAGTTCAATCTTGACATTTGCTGCTCCTGAAAGACAGTACAGCTCTTTGTCAAGTCTGAAGAATTCATTTCCCTTTCCCTCAGATGATACTAGATGGCAGTACTATAAGCCAGTGATGAGTCTTAAATCTGCAAAATTTAATAAAATGTAACTAATTATTCTTTGTTCACCTAAATAGGAATTAACTTTAAAAATTGTTTTCTGTGTATAAATTCTTTTTAATTCTAAGAAGTGAGAAATAATATCGTCATTTGTTTCAAGGTACAATTAAATGTAATATGAATTAATCTATCATTATTAACTTGCATTTTTGAGTTCAAAATGATAAATTTTGTTCCTTCATTTTGCATCTTTTACTTATATTCATTTTAATACATATAATAGAATTGGTTGTCTATTGCATATACATGTATTTTTTCCAGAATTATTAAGATCATGTATCAATTACCTGTGTTTATGTCTAACAGTTTTTATATTATGAGAAGCACATAAATTATTTCTAACAGTATTATTGTAGGAATGTGAATTCATATACTGACATTGATATAGCTATACATTTATTAAAATTTTTAGAATATGTAAAAAAATGACTAACAATTATTAGGATGGATACTATATTTTTAAAATTAAAAAATATAACAAAGAATTATCACATTTTATTTAATTTTAGTTTAACTTTCTAGAAACAGTTTTTGATCATGAGAGATAACTAAGTAAGTAAGGGGTGTAAATCAATATATTGAATAGTTTAACTAAATACTTTATGGCTAATCATTCAGTTGTCCCCACAGATATTAAGTAGGTAAAGGTTTGTCCATAATTTAAGGACCTTGAAATTTTGAAATTAAGATAATATAATATCGTATATATATATGTATTACAAATTATGAGAAAATCATTGTTTAGATTTTTGTTAATTATGTATTAATGTAGATAGCAATGCATCAGTAGATAGTAATTTAGTAAAAAAAACCAATTTTTCATCCTAAGCAAAATTACATGCAATGTTGTAAAATAATTGTTACAATGAACCATAGAAAATGAAAATGTTTCTTTGACAATCCCTAAATTATTCGACTTATTAATTTTATTAGGAAATTATAATAACAGAAAATATAATGTACTAAATTAAAGTATGTACAAAAATTCAGAAGTCCAAGTTTCCACACTTTCACAATGCAGAATTCCCCTGTTAACTTGGTTATTAAATTTTACTGATTGCTTTTGTATTTCACAGAATAGGAATAAATCACTCGTAGCTTACAAGCGTTACAAAGACATTATCTTAAAACAGAGCAGTACAATTCTGTTTCCAATGTAAATCCTCTGATAAATATCTTAGATACAAGATTTTTTTTTTGTTCTTAATAGCGGGCACCCTTGAGCAAGTAAGTACATTAGCTCATTTGCCGCAACAAAACCGGAAACTGCAACTCATTTTATCGTTACCCGGTGGGTACCTGTGAACCAAGTCACGGAGGTACGAGTAGCATCACCCACGCAACACCACCACAAACCCGATTATAGGGCGGACCACATTCATCCATCATCTGAGGAAAGGACAAGAAACACAGAGTGAGTAAGTACATCCATGCCCCACCCGGGTTTCGAAACCAGGTCCTCTCCATCCATATTCAGTTACACTAACCACTAGACAGGTTGGGTGGCACATATAAGATTCTATTCACTATATTTGTGATTATGTTGTTATTGAAAATATTGTATGTGAAAAACTAAAGTTTAAATCACCACTATAAGAGCTTAATAAATCTCAAAGTGTTAATTAAGTGTATTTAAACTATAACATGTAATCGGACTTGTATATGCTTATGTTTTCAAGCTCATACCCTAATCTGATTACTATGTAATCTTGAATACTGTTAAATCTATTCTGTGTGTGAATAAAGTTGAACATTCTTCAATGGCAAATTCAGTTTGCAAATATTTTTTAACGAAAACCATAGGTGTATCTGAAAATGTTCAGAGCAGAATAAACACCTAATTTCACTTTTTCATGTCACATATTAATTAATGAAAATAAATCAGAAAAAATAAAATATCCAATTCATTTTATTCATTCTATAGTGATTATGTAAATTTGAAACACGTTATTCATTTTAGTTTAAAATCAAAAAATTTGAATTCAACAACAGTGTAACCAGAGCAACAGATGAATTGTTGGTACTGTCGTCTATTTCTACGCTTATAGATTAAAGTTTTACGTCCAGTATAATTGTTTACAATAGTCCGGATGCACTTAAACTAATAAATTGTGTCGAATGATCTCTCCTTCTCAGAGAGTAATTTCATAATGATACGTTAAATCTAATTCAAACTATATATATTAAATATATTAAATTGGAATATTGAAATAATTTACTTATACTTTGTTTATTTAATGAAATAAAACTTTGTTAAATAAATACTTTGTTTATTTAATCAAGAATGAACTCTTTTTTGTAAAAGTATCTACAATATTATTTAAGTTTAATACAGTTATGATGGATTTGGTAAGATTATTTCTTCTTTTTCATTAATTGAAAACAGTGTTATTATTTTCAACTTCTCTCAAGTGCTTCTCACTTTATTTATATGCAGTTTCGAAACGAAATTTTCAAAACAGCGTTACATTTTAGTAAAATTAGATTTATCAATTAAATTTTATGAACGGAATATTTTTATGTATCTTAATATATAAACTGTGATATAATATTCGATGAACTTTTAATTTTTAAACGAGGAATAGGTAAATAGCTATTACTATTATAAACAATAAATTGAGCAACAAGATTATTTATTCGTCGTAATTTTTCTTCATGGAACAAAATTTCAGTCTCTCATGAAATTTATTATTTAAAAAATATCAAATTTAAGAAGTTCGAATTCTTATAATAAATATGAATCGCGGTTGATAATATTAAATAATCTATATTTAAAAAAAAAGCTATAAGTCAGTTATTTAAAATAGAAAAAAAATAATCCGCTTTCTAAGTACTTCATCTAAATTATAATGCATGAATTGACAAATTACTTCATTTTTCTAATTTTTATGCAATTTAATTCCTTACTTAAGGAATTCTATTATATCTCATTTTGTAAATTACAATACAATATTTGTAATAATGTTTAAATATTTTGAATTTAAGTATTTCTTAGTTAAATCTTTATAATATTTATATATTTTCTTTCAAAATGTTATTATATGCCTGAAAAAAGAACGATAGTGTGAAAATATAGAATAGAAATTTATTTTAAAATGTCATCGTATTTATTACTACTACTATGAAATAAGTATCGTAAATTTGTGATACCTAAAACATGTATTTGAATATTTTCCAATTTATCCCGACTATGCCAAAAGTTCATTCATCACTTACTTCATAACTTGATAAATTTCGGTCCTGTGAATAAGAATATTATGATTCAAATACTTATATTTTTCAAATTCCTATGGTAGCAAATAAATAGAAAACGTTTTTGAGAATCTGCGTTTCGAAAGAACCTTGGAAAATATCTTCGTGATGGCTATAATACGTACTTAAATGGCGGAAAACCATCGCTCATTTATCTTTTCCAGGGTGATTTGGACTGTGTGCTATGAAAGATGATTTTATAAAAAAAGTCTTAATGATTTCCAAAGAAGACTCGTTTATTAAAGATGATGTATTTTACCTTTGGAGGATTCAAATGAAATTCAGATGTCCCATTCAGATAAACTTGAATCACTCGCTTATTTATTCGTAAAAAATCCGTTTTTTAATACAAAAAATATTTTAAATTTATAAAGTTTCCATCTAATTCAAAAGCAATAATGGGATAATAAATATTTCTATTTATTTATAAAAATATCTCTTGTATAAAATGTATTGCCTAAACTAAACTTATAGATATATAATCTATAAACTTTAAATATGATAATATTTCTTAAAATTAATGCTATGATTGATATCACTCATTGGTGAAAAAAATGACAAATTTAAAATGTGCTTAGCTTTAATACTTAGAAGTTACGTTTGTGTTTATGAATACAGCATGCATGTTTAAATATGAAGTATGAAATTGATAAAATATAACTTATTCAAAATGGTACACTCACTTATTCATACTTTTTAAAAGAATTTCTTACATAAAGAAAATACTTTATACATTTAAAATAAAAAATATGTTCTGTGATTGACAAATTCAAAAAATGTTTGGCACTTTTGTATGTATAAAATATGTTATTCCTTACAATTCTTTTGTTTTAATTCATATACTGATAAAATTTGTATAGTGAATCGAAATATAAATGATAAATATTGCTACAAATTTCCGCACTTTATTAGAGTATGTGTTGTATTGATTTGAATTTACCAATTTATAAATTTTTCGATATATTATCATGCCATAAATATGTTAAAAATTTGGCTTAATAAACAGTTCTTTGAAGATTTTAGCTTTTTTTGAATAAATAGTTAATTATAATTACTTTCCTCTCAGAAATTCAGTATCTTTTACCTCAAATGGATAAAACAAGTATTTATAAATCGTTATAAATTACCCAAAATTTTATTCAACATTTGAAGGAATTTTAAAAACCTGCGAATTCTTTGAAATTTGATAAATGTAAAATCGTTAAAAGAGAAGAAATTTATTATATTCAAAATATGTAATGAATTGCAAATAGAGTATTGTATAAATAGAATAAAAATATAGATGGAAAATTGAGGGAACATTATTTCAGCATTAATAACTTGATATTTATGATACGTTAGTTAGATAGTTCGTTAGGAGATGAAGTAAAACTTTATCTCTTAACGAACAAAATATTTGATTAAATTATAAATACATTTCCATTTTTATGTTAAATTATAAATATGTTGCTCCGATTGCATGTTTATTCTAAATAACAAAGATATAGGAAATACTCATCTAAAAAAATACATTGCCTTAAATCAGTTCTACTGTAACATAGTTTCTGATTACTGGACTGAACACAATAGAAATTGGTTACATACAGGCCAGAAAATTTATTCAAATTGGGTTTAATTTATTTTCGTTCACTCTCTGTTTGAAGTTGTTAGCTATGTAATGCGGTTGTAATCAAACCGGTTTCTTTTTCCCGAAAATTGATATATTTTTAAAATGACATAGTAGCTTGAATTTTTTGCAACATCCTCATTCGATAATTTAAGAAAGATATTTAAATAATTTAATAGTTTTACATCAAAGCACCATTGTTATCGAGACATATTATTTTAAGAGACGAATCAAGCATTTTCATTTCTTATAACATTAACTTGTTTTCGTCAATGTGAAAACGTTTTGAAATCCTTCAATTATTCTTCAATATGGTATCAATTTTTTTCAAGAGTTCTTCACATAGATGATGCATATATTTCATTTTAGTTTACTTTAAAACACAACATGAGGCACTCATAAATATTCATATATAAGGTTATCAGATTTTACTTAATATTTTTTCGGATTATTTCCGTCCATCATCAGTACAAAAAAAAATCATTTCTTTGGTAGATATCAAAAGACTTCCTAAAATCTATGAATATTCAAATAATTCATTGTAATGGGATTTAATTCACCCTGTTTCAACAAAAAAATCAGAAATGAAACTCAGAATTGATTCAAATAGATGAGAGAATGATTTTACTATTTATTTAATACTGATTGTCTATAAATAAAATGTTACTGTTTGCACCGAAAACTGCTGTTTTTAAAGTGTCGATTGTAAATAAACAGTTAACAAAAAAAATTTCACCTCATATTGCTGAAATTGTCTTAACTTGATACCTTCCATTTCTTACCATATCAGTATATCAACTCATATATCAATAACCATTGTTATTCTAATCAATTTCAGGGATTTTAAATTCGTTTCGAAGATATTTCAAATATTATTTTTTTTTGAAGATAGATATCGGATAAGGCTCTCAAATACAAATTCTTCACTATAATTGCAAGTATATTTATTTTAAATTTTAAAATATGATGCATTAAGATATAGCGATACCGTTGTGGTATATTTTATAATTTGTAATTAATTATTTTCTATAAATATTTTCTGCTACCTGAAAGCTATTTGCAAGATGACAGATTCCTTCTGTAAGACGTTGCAATGAATCATTTTCAAGACCAATGTCATGAGTATGTCACCATGTTTCATATATATATATATATATATATATATATATATGACAATACAATTATAAAAGATGTAAGCTCTTTACATAATACAACAGAATATATCACATAAATGCATAAAATTTCCTAACATACTACTTTTATTTTAAGTATCCAAGTAACAATAGAACAATAAGTATTTGTTGAAAGATAAATCGTGCATCCAATATAGGTTTTAAGGTATTGGAATATCTGATTTTTAACAATATGGCCATTTATAAACAAATGACGGATTCATGACGTTTTAACACTGTTGTTAAATGAAATATATGTGATCAATGAGTAAAACATTTATAAAGCTCTTAATATTTGATAAAGAAATGAACATTGATGAAAAAAACCTTAAGAAAAAATTGATCATAAATTAATGTTGACATAACTAAAAGATGAATTGATAAGGAAAAGAACATGTACATATTTCATCAATTAGCTAAGCATATTTAACATTCATATATAAAGAATGATGGTGGCTTAGAGTTTTTGAACGAGTTTTTGATGCTGTTAGCTAGTGAAAAGTGCATTACCTAACATGAAAGCAACGCTATATTTCACCGTATATAAAGGATAAATAGTGTAATAAAAATACACTGTTGACTTTTTGCTGATTTAGCTTCAATGGAATTTTAAATTTCTAAAATTACTTTATTTCTTCAAGAAAATATCGTCAGCATCTGCTAGATGCCAGATACATGCATTAATATTTTTCGAAAAATACTTGTTTTTAAAAATATTTAAGCATTTGACTTCAACCATAGTATTGAGATACTATTGGGAGCCAGAATTGCATTAATTAACTGAGTTCAGAATTTTGGAATTCAAAATGAGTTCTCGTGCGTCAAAAACATGAAGAAGATGAGTATAAACAACATTTTCTTTTATTTTCGAATACAGTTAAAATAATTGTATCAAACTAAGTACCGTTTAAAAGTGCCTTTGATCTTGAAAATGTCAATTTTATGATAAACTTAAAAAAATGTGTGATTGTCAAATTAGTATAGGTAAAAACGTTATGCAGATTGGAATTATTAAACATGTCTTTTATGATAACTTTACCTTATATATGAAAATTATATAGACTTTTTGAAGTTTTTTCTAAAATTCATTTGAAATTAAAAGAACTCTCTCTGCCGAATGATAAGCAAACAAAAAAATTTAAATTGCATAAAAATTGGATTTAAACAATTTGGTAGAGAAGCAATGGAATATCTCACATTTTGTTGCCGATTTCAACGACAATATATGTTTCAATTAATGGACCAAAACTAGAAAAATTAGTTATAAGTTCCCCAGATACTACATCTAATTATCCGTAAGCAATCCAACTATTAAAATAACATTAGGACATAAATTAATTATTCAAACAGATTTGGGTCCATGATTTATTAATTATGGTTGTCAAGAATATTCTACCAGAAAAGAAGAAATAAATTTTCCGTCTCTTTATAATTGAAAGAATGGAAATGAAACCTGTGAGCAATTGGAGGTCATAAAAAATATGAATATTTCTTGACACTTTCGGTAGAAAATAGCTTGTTCAAAGAAGTATTAGGAACCATCACGATTCCAAAGAAGCAAGATTCTCAGAAATTTTAAGGAATTTACTTCGGAAGATAGAATGAAAATAATTCGTTGTTCTTGAAAGTTTAGGATTGGCCAAGGTTGAAATCCTGCAAAAAAAGAAAATTGAGTGATTAAAATCGGCTTTAAAATCAGCAAAAGTAATTCCTAATAAACCAGATAAGAGAATTAATAATTATGCCTTGTGATAAATCACACCCATGTGAAAAATGTCTTATCACTAAAACAAAGCATTTTTTAATGAAAAATATTATGAATAATAGATTCTTCTTTATTACTGCTGGAAAAAGCTGCTAATTAATGTAAAAAACGTTATTTAAAAAATTAATTGTGCTGCCTATATTTAAAATAAAATCTTTACCAAATTATATTTTCTTAGCAAGAATAATAAAAAGATAATAATGCATTAAAAAAAGTTCTCTTTTTAATTGCTGAATAAGCGAAATTATATTTTTACAGATGTTTTCGGTTGTGATTCGATTTCAAGGTCATGAGAAAATTATTCACGTGATGATGACACTGCAATAAAGTGGCTGCGTGAGAGACTATCTTGTGACTCATCTTGAAGCTTGGGTACTTACGTGAGAATTTGTTTCACTGCCGTTTTTTGAAGGATTCAAACGAAACAAAAACAACATCAAGTGCTTCTCAATGAAGACAGTATTTAAAAGAAACATATACTTGCATGTTTAAAGTACTTTTTGAAACCTGGATTCATGAATCAGATTAAAGGTATGGATATTTTAAATGAATTTATGGAAATTGAAATATATTTTACCGATTCTATTTGAAAGCAAACTGATATCATTCATACATTTGATGCTAATTTTGGTAGTAGTTTTTGAAGCCTACATCCTAGTTAAGCAAGCTTAGTAACAAATTTTGAGTGTCTTCTATTTGATGGATAAAAGTTATCTATATTCGACAAATTTTATTGATGCATACTAGGGAAGTACTTAAATTATTAGAATTTAATATTTTGGTAAAATATCTGATCCAAATCATATTGATAAAGAAACAGTTAGTTTTAGTTTAAATGATTTTAGTATTGAAATATATATATACATATATATTTCAATATTGAAATCATTTCTATATTATTCTTTTCAGCATTGGAAAAATACCATTATTTGTTTCAATGTCTATTAATTAAACTAGAAAGCCAAGTTGCTAAAATTCGTCTGGTTTTTTTTATGTTTTAGCCATAACAGCGAGAAATATTTTAAGAATTAATGTCTGTATAACGGAGGAATCAATCAAAGATAATACCTGATTTTCTTTATAGATTCTGAAAGTTCCTTATAAACAATATACACATAAAAATATCCCAATTTCTGCCAATTTGGATATTTTGATGTGTGTGTGTATATTGTTCCACTACACAGAAATTTATTTAGATTTTTATCTCATATTATATATATATATATATATATATATATATATATATATATATATGATAGAGAGTGATTTCTCTAAAATTTTCAAATTGTAATCATGATGTGAATCAATCTTTAAATTTGGGTACTGATATTCCCAGGAATTATTACGGATATTTATTGGAAAAATTGTAAAACAAATATTTTCACATGATTAAATTTTTTATTTTAAAAAATACATTTTTAAGTGTGCTTATATCTTTTGAACTATTTCATAAGTCCATTTCTATTAAGTAATGATACAGATGTGACTAAAATTTGAAAAATATTACGTTTCATCCTGTTTGAATATTAATGAGTTTGTTAAAGTTTTGCACTTCTTTATCATAAATTTATTTTACTTTGCCACATATTGACTTAATAGTATATGATCTTTGATTTATTTAACAAACTTTTCAAAGCAGTTTTAATTTCAAACTTCTTTTCACTTAATTACTTATTTCTAAGAACACACTATGTATGTACTGATTATTTGCATCTTCGTTACTTCATTTATTCTGTGACTGCAATATACATAAAATGACTTTCAAATGCTGAAAAATTCTAACTAAAGTTTTGTGGAATTTTCACATTTCTTAGAAATTCCTAAATTTAATTTATGCAGTCATTTACTCCCAAAAGACATTATGAGGTGTATATGGCATCGTTTGTCACAGAGGAAGACATTACAGCAAAAATTATTGGGGAAAACTTTTCCGTTTCACTTTGAAATCAGATGAATTATCTCTCTCATTTATTAAATTAACTAATAGTAATGGCTCGCAAACCTTCATTAGCTATATTAATACTATATTAGTAGTCTAATTATGTTTAGCTCAGTTTGCTTTAATCTTCTTGTTTAATTTGTTAGAAGTTCTTTAATAATATAAACTAGAAAAATTATCTGCAGTTCAAACAAGCTGGTATGCAGAAAATTTTAGAATTTCAAGATATTTACCAAAGCTTGTACTTATTGATTCCAGATGTCTCTACATATAATTTAATAATATATATCAGATTTATAATGGAATATTAATTCATAAAATTGTATATTGTACATTATTAATTATATATTAACAGAAAAAAATATATGAGTAGTTTCAAGTAACATAAGAAGATTTAAATGAAAACAAAAATATCTTCATAATTCTTCATTTTTTAATGAAGTCAAATGAATCATAATAACATGTAAACAGTTCTATAATTTGCTATTTTCATTGGGTAGTTGGAGTCACGTGTTTGATAGATCATATCTTATATTAAATTTAGCACATATTTAACTGTATAAAAGTATGAATAGCACATATACAAATTTCATTTTATTTTTTATTTATTTTCTATTTGAAATATAATGTGATGTTTAAGTTTCCAAAATATGTTTATTAGTTTTTTAAATAATAAGAAAATAACTTCTTTTTAATGGAAAATAAAAAGTATAATTTAAATGATACATTTTATTGATATACCCTTTTAATGATAAGTTTATCATTAAAAGATAACCATTTAGTTATACGAATAACAACAAGCCTTTATTACAGTGCATTATAAAAACCATAGTTTGTTTTTCATTTAATAAGAAAGAATTCTGAACAATAAAAGTTTTCGAAACTTTAATAAGATAAGAATATTTTATTGTGTCTCAAACTCAGATACATAAATGAATGTGCTTTAAACTAAATACGACGTTATGTTATTAAAAAAGAGTGTATATTTTTATGCACAGAAAAATCAAATTTAAAGTTATCAAAACGAAATATTCTTGGAATTCATTTTTTGTTTTTTTATGCTTTGTGGGCATTTTAAATGTCTCTGCAGACATAAACGTACACAATCCATTAAGTTTATGATAACTATAAAAAATAACTTATCTCCAGAGTAAGAAAAACATTTTCAGACATATCAGATTACGAAAAATAACAGATAAACATCTTAATGTTTTAAGCTATACTTTAAAATGATAATTTGAAAACACATAAAAGCAAATTTAATACTATTTAGTTCATTGTAAGTACAATTATTTTTGTACTGTGTATTGTAAGTAATATTATTATTTAAAAAATTTCATTTCTGTTCAAAAATTTCATAAAAACAGAGAAATAATTCTTAAATGTAACTTACTAGACCTTTATTATTTTTAGGTTACTTAATATAAATAATTTAGATTCTTGACTTATAAATAATTTACCTCGAATTTTTTTACTTTGTTATGCTTAAATATTTTGGTGAATTTGATTTCGCAGAATATCGATAGCAAATAATGAGCATATTTAAATTAACATATGAGGAAATTACCTCTATTTGCACTGTTGCAAAATACTATAACCTTAAATAAATGATGACTGTTTTTTATTGTGCTTTCTTGTTTTCTATTTATTGAGCAATATTTTCCTTTAATATTATCTATTTGCAATTTTCACATTCTTAGTCTAAATCAGCATTAGTTTCAAAATTCTGCGAGTAAAATATATATATATATATATATATATATATATATATATATATATATATATATGAATTATTTATTGACTTATGCCAACTATACATTTAGTATTCTCCTTAATTCTTATTTTTTAAATTATTTATTCTATTTAAAGTTTTTTTGGTATTGCATAGGGGTGTAATGGTTTGATTTAGACATCAGTTTTCAGCTATT
>JAPDSC010018905.1:17046-43662 GCA_026290005.1 Latrodectus geometricus
ATCTCTATGAATTCATATTTATAATTAAACAAAATCTGCACATTTTTCTATGTACATTAAAAAAATAAAATAAAATAGTGTAAAATTTTAAAACAAATTAAAATTTTAGCATGAATTCTCAATATTTAGAAAATTATCACACCTTGAAAAAACAGTATAGATTTAATTACAATTTGAACAAAATATAAAATAAATGGAGAATTTTTAAGCAAATATATTAAATTTACAAAAAGATATAATATTATATATATACATACATTTTATTTGAGTGTGCGTATATTCCAGTTTAAACATGATATACATCAGAGAGAAATGTTCTCATAAAGCCCACACATGCTTTTCGACCAAACATTCTTCAGAATACTTCTTTTCTGGGAATGTCCCTAGAGCGAAGAAAGTGAAGGGTGCAGACAACAGATAAGCCAGATTTATATCCACGTATGAGTATAACTAGTGCATCTTAAGGATCAATGCTTGGACTTCAGCTTTCTTTAAGATTCCTTTCTCTAGCGGAATTTCATCATTTCTAACAGATGTTTCTAAAACCATTAGTATGATAACTTCTTAAATCTAGATATTCTGCATATTTATTCAAATAAATTGTTATAACTAATTGACCAAAGCCATTGTTATCATCAATGTAATAGAGTTATTTTTAAATAAATGTAATTATTTTTTAATTGTATTATTTTTATATAAATGTAATTATTTTGTGTGTGTGTGTTTCAAATTATGAAATGTTGTTGAAAAGAGGTTTTCCCTTTATATATTTAATACCGAAAAAATAGCACATCTTAGATTTAATTTAATATACTTTTTAAAAACTTTAATTTAAAAATAATTAATTTTTTTCTCTATCTTTCTATGCCTACAAACATTTATAACATATTTAAATTTAATCTCTGTTCATAATTTAGAGGTATGAAACAGTGATTTTGGCAAAAGACCCAACATGCCTCCCCATTTCAATCTTGATTTAAACTTCAAGTTAAACAAATTATCCTCATTAACCTATTCTGGTGGGTCCTTAATGAAGAATATTTAAACTTATGAGGAGAGATCCACAGGGACTTGAGTAAGGGAACTTCGTAGGCAGAAGATAAGTTACATTTATGCCCATAAGGGAGAACATCAAGTCTGAGGGGCAGACTTCGCATGTGGTTTAATTTCACATCCCCTTGATTAATACTGCCATAGGAACTTCCATTAAGTGCAACATTTATCTTGGAACAGTTTACTAGCTCTTTCAAGAGAAGAATATAGCAACTTATGCAAAGATTAAATCTCTTATTATTCAATATGAGAATTATCAATGCGTAAATGTTTTGTATGTGTTTCATTTAACAAATGTTTAGATCCATTCATATAATTATATATTGAATGTGTATTAAAATGTAAATAAAATGAGGAATTTTTCGCAGTTGAATTTGAGTTTTTATAAATTCTGTTGGTAATTAAATTCTTTTAGAAATCTTTTAATCTCTATCAAATGTTTTTTCTTACTGAATCAATTATTTGCTGACTAAAATAATTGATTCAATCAGAAAAAATATTTTAAATTTCGATGCTAGTTTGCAATTCAAGTTTTGAAACAGCAAAATTGTAAAAACGTTTATTTTTCCTTTGTTCATAATTTAGTTTTGATTCATGTTTACATTTTTTGTAACTATATCAAAAACTATTTACATAAACAGTAAGTAATAAGCATTTTGTATTTACTTTTTCCAATAAAATCAACATGTTATAAAAACGAATTTTCATGTTGATGTAAATGATCCTTAGCAATCCTAAATAACAATCCTTTTCTTGTCATAAAAGTCATTTTTTATTTCTGATAAATTATGAAAGTGATTTAAAAAAAAAGTCCTCAAAATTGTTAACTCTTCTATAAATATCATTCATCATTGAATTTTGTCATACAATAATGACATTGAATTTGTCATACAATAATGAAGAGTAAATGCATATGACAAAGAAATTTCATTCAATACTATATTTGATAAAATAAATCTACTAAAATGAATACTTTAAAACTAATAAAAAAGAACTTTCCTTTCATATACATTTCATATTTCGGATAGATATTTGCTATAATAATTTATTTGTTTTTACACTACAATGCTCTATGATTTTAAGTTTTGCTTTATTTTTTCATACTTACTGATCATCATTATTTAATATCGAGATTAATTTGTAAAAGATAATTTTTTCATTACATTTACAATGTGTTAATAGTTTTATTTATGATTTCTTGAGTTCGCTTTTATAATTTTTAAATTATAATAAATGTTTATTTATTATTATCTCTAATAAAGAGTTATTATATGTTTATTACACAAGAAAAATTATGAAAAAAAAAGATCCGAAGATAAAGAACATTGTTCGTTATTTTCCTATTTTTATTTCTAAACTATTTGTAGAAAATGAAATAATATTTACTAATTATTTATTATTTTGTTACAGCATATTTCACTGGAAGCAGATATTAATTATTTACACTAAGCTATAATTTATATTATTATTTTATTTATCAAAGCAGATATGCTGGAAATTAAATAAATATTTACCTTTTCCTTAAAATTCATTATTAAGGAATCTTTAAGACATACACAAACGATTTCCATCCAAAATGTCAAATATAAGAGAAACTAGAAAAAGTGCATTTAATTTGTAAATAATGCTGGGCAGAAGTTTCTGAACTCCATTACCAGTTCAATAGTCCATAGGATTATTAAGATTGATTTACAAACTTCATTATTTCATACTTTATAAACATTAGTCAACTTTTATTTAATTTTATAATACTGAAGTTTGATTGTCAAAACTATTCTTAATACAATTTATATGCATTTGGACTTCGTAATTTGCATTGATGTTAAAAAGATAATTATTATCAAGCAAATAATTTCAAAACGGATAAAACTAAGATCTAAATTAAGTACCTTAAGAGTTTAATTTAATTGATGTATTTATAACAATCACCACGTAAATTATGTCTTGTTTACGTTAGCTTAATGTGAATATAAATTTTTAACCGAGTTCTATACATGATTGGTCAAATTTTTAACTTAGGATTCGATATTGTAGTGATTGTTATATAAAACATATAGCTTTAAAAAAACTCTTCGTAATACATTTAAAAATTACAAGAAGAAAATTTTAGTTTCTTAAAGATAAAAATTCCAAATTTGAATCGCTTCTTTACATTACAGGCCGAATTTAGATACACCGTTAGAGAATTATATTAATACACTTTTTCTTAAATTTAGATAATTTAAATAATAGTCAATGGGGAATGTATTTATTATACATTAAAACTTAAGCACATCTATGAAATAAGTTAAATTAATGGACGGGGTTAATAATAAAATTTATTTTGTGCTATAAATTGATTATCCGATAAACAAAATGTAAACAACACAGCAATTCAAAGGCATTATTAAAGAATTCATATAATTCGTAAAACTATTCCTATATCCAATGCTAATAAAATTAATGAAAATGAAGTTGAATTTTATAAAGACAAATTGATTTACTAATTAAAATTATTTTAATTTTCATGTCAAGAAGAATACATATTTTTTAAATATTATTCACAAAAATCACACGCGCACATGAGAGAGTTGAAAGAAAACATTTATATCGCAAAAACAATTAAATTAACGAAAAATTAGTTAGAGAGCAATTTGTTTAAAAAAAATTATACATACTTCAATATTGAGCTATTAAGTAGTACAAGATCTTTTGATACATAATATGCCTATAAAAGTGAGATTTTTACAAGTATTATAATTAAAAAAGTTTTTTTTAATTTATTGTAAATCATAAAATACTTTTTTAATTATAATTGTTGCAAAAATCTACCTTTTATAAAGCATATTAGAATAATTAGAATATATGTAGAATTTTATTACATTTATCATTTTAAAATTAAGAAATTCAATGTCCAAAATTATAATGTTTGTGGGGTATTGTCATAGCTGTACTTAGCTTGTGTTTTGGTCACTCCGAACAAAAAATGATTTTTTTTATAGTTAAATTCTTACTCAAAAGAATATAAATACAGCCAGAATAAATTTTTTCGTTACAATTTTTAGTAATTCGATCATCATGGCTCAACGTACACTGAATCGATTTAAACACCAAAATTATATGATATTTCTACATTTTTTTTACTTTTGTAAGAAAAATGTGTTGAATTTTTATTTCAACAAGAAAATTGCAGTTCCTTTTTTCCTTACTCAATGGAAATTATGAAAGAATCGCCTAAAACTGCTCTTTTAAATGCAACGAAAAAATATCTCAAAAATAATATATCAAGATAAAGTGCTGGGATTTTATGAATTGGAAAACATTTATAATGATTTTTCTCCTGCGATTTGAATTTCGAAACAAAGTATATCGTAGTTGAGTAGAAGATTTTCAAGAAATCATTGTACCGTGAAAAGTAAATTACACTGGATTGAAATCAGATAAAGGAGAAAATAAATCAAAGCGATAAAAAATAAATAGGATAAAATAAAGATGTAGTAAATTTTATTTATGATATATTTATTATCTCCAGCAATGAATATAGGGTATGAAGGACATGTATTTACTATATATAGGTCACATTCAAAGATACTTTTTTCAATATATTTATGAACATGTAAATATTATTTGTCATATCTAATTGTATAAATATATAAAATAAAAGCATCTGTAAATATCTTGAAGTAAAGTAATTGTTTATTTATAAATTTTTTCTTAATCAATTATTTCATGCTCTATTATTTCACAATTCTTTTTCATGATAAAATTACATTATATTTTTCAGTAATTAGAAATTATATACACTAAGGAACGTTCAAAATAGTGCATCTAGAAAGGAGTATGGGATTGAAATAAAATTTAATGTACATAATGATACTGATCTGAACTACACTTGAGCCCAAAACCAAGACAATTAAACAAACACAGTGTGTACAATTAGACAAATGATGTGCAACCTCACGTAGGCCCAGTTCGTACTGCAACACATTCCTCCACATGGTCTGGTATTGAGTTTATTAGTAGCCTCAATATCGATGATATCTCAGTGATATCTCAATACCGCTTTGGACAATCTGCTGCAATGCATCACGCAACATGGTCCGGCATCGAGTTGATTAGACATCTGATGATATTCTGGAGAGCGGGCTGGCAATTACAGAATTTGAACATGATGTAAGAAGTCTTAAGCAAATAGAGCTGTATGCGGACCAGCATTATCTTGCTAGAAGTTATGCCTCAAATTTCATTTTGGAAAAGTCCCATTTAGGATCAAAGAATGTCATCAGTGTATCACTCCACTGTAAAGGTTCCACTTATCACAACAAGAGTGGGCCACCTATTATAGGCTTTGGCAACCCAGACAGTTGCGAAGCAATGTGTTCACATTGTATCACGTGATAGTGTGAGTTGAAGTATAACGTTCAGCAGGATGCCTCCACACCTGTACGTCGTTATAATTTGTCCTAAAACGAACCGAGATTTTTCACTAAATACCACATTTTGACAATCTGTGGCATTCCATGTAACTTGGGTATACTGTACTACTTGTTACTACTGTAAATTGAGTGGCCAATGTTGTAGTGTTAAAGACCGTACATAAAATGGTTACTTTAATCACAGATTCGTTTTATCAAGGCATTTAGAAATGATTTGTGGAACAACTTGTACCCCAATATTTGTGTGCATCGTGGAACGAGTCACTGTTGGATCCACAAACCTTGTCCCACGATCCTTCAGTCCTCTCGATGCGTTATCTTCCTGGTTTTCAAAGACACTGTACGCCAAGCATGGGTACCATCTCATGTATACTACTCCTAACATATTCTGACAGTTTTCAAAATGTTTTCGGTTTTCATAATGGCTCCACCCTCAAAATAGCTTAACTGGGTGAAATGCCTTCTTACATATTTCTCTGGAGTTCCTGCTTACTAAATTTTTCCTAGCGTCGATATATGATCTTCACGTTTTTTAATCTTTTATTCTAAACTGATTTATATAGGACCCACTTTCTGATTGCAACACCTCTGCCTAGCTTTGTCCATATAGAGATTCATTGCGAATCAAATTGGAAAAAAACAGGACCCATTGAAAAACATTACACACATATTGTGTACCATATTGCATGATTTTTACACCAGGTTAACAGTTGATGATAGTGAATTGCCGTGAGATGAAACAAATCTGCATGAGTTCTTGTGAGCTTATGGACCATGCTGTGCCAATCAACAGTATAAAATTTGTCTTCAAAATGTTTTACCCGTAACTGAAAATATCTAACTGAACAGGTATAATGTCACATTGCTTATTTTTCTTTTTGAAAGTATATCAATAATATGTCGGTGTTGTTACGCAGAGAGGAATCGCGCACGACTTCAAAATTATATAGAATTCACTTTGCATGATTTCAAAATCATCGGCTACTATTATCTTTCCACTCTCAAATTCCCTGAATGCTAGCCAAATATGCTATGTAAACAATAGTTACATGTTCTTTTGATGTCATGTATACACGGTTATTTCACTGTTAAGCTTAAAGATAGTTTTCGAATTCCACATCTTCTCTGGTACCACATTTTTTTTTTTTGTTCATCTCTTACTTCCTCTTCATTGGTCTTAGGTGGTTCTAATCACCATGCCATTTAAATGTAAAGTTAAATGAAAGTTAAAGGTAAGGTTCTATTCACCATGTAAAGTGCATAGCTACTTTACAATATACTTAGACACCACTTTCATAAATATAGCATAGTCGTTCTGCACTTAATATTATTTATAACATAATCATTCTTTCACAATATGCGTTACTTTTAAATAAAATTATAACCAAACTCTTAAATGTATTGATAATTACGTTTTTAAGAATAAAAATCATGCATAATATTTATGTCAATCATAAAAACTTGCTCATATCTTCAATATTTATTGAAATATAATCACCATTTGAGATGCCCTGATCAAATGTGAAATTATAAAATAAACTCTAAATTCGAATATGACGAAAAATGATTAACTGAGTAAAATAAAACCCTCTAAAGTACTAAAAGGTGATCAACAAATTTTATATTAATGTTTACAATTCTTTTGCTGTTAAAATCAGTTTAAATGACCATTTATTTCTACATTTCCAACAGGCAATAAGGTCAAAGGTTTGATACTAAGATTCGATCACCATTCTAGTTAATTTCATTCTATATACAGTTTGAAATGGATAAATATTTACGAGAAAGCTGTATATATTGGTAAAAAAACATTTAAAATTAGAGTTAACTGTATATAAGGTGAAGCCAATTTACCACACATTAAAATGTAAGCTCGATTCACTTGCTTTGAAATTTCTATATCATAAGTATTTGTATCACTAGACAATTTTTTATCAAATAATGTGCTTTAATCAGTCAAAGAATATTTCCAGTTATTTACTTATATTATTATATAATAATGAAAACAATTTAACCAAGGAAAAGTTTAATTTTTATTGAATGACTTTGTAGAAAGTGTTCATTTTAAAGCATTTTTAGTATATATTTTTTAACATCACAAATTATATCTCTCAATATAAAAATAAAGATTTAAATATTAGGGCAAAATTTTACAGTGGAATGTTTCGTAAACAATTACTAACATTATTTAAGATATATTTCGAATATAATTTACGAAAAATAATATTATTAGAGAAATACGAATACATTAACATTTCTTGTGTTTAACTATAAAACTTTCTTGAATCATTTTTTTTTATTATATGTTTGCTGAAATTTTATTATATACTTGCTTGAAAATTTTTCAGGCAAGCATATATATATTCTTATAGTTTTTTGAAATTTGTAAATGCATTAATATTTTTAAAAAAAATCAAAGTAAATTAGTATATTTTTACAGTAATGTGGAGATATGTATTAATTAGTTTCAAGTTTAAAACTTTGGTATTACCTTATTTTTAATTCCAAATTATTTAAATGATTTTGAACTTAATTTTATGAAATTTAATTTTGTTTTATGAAAATATATTTGAAATGAACAAATTATTTTATGTACTTATTAAGAACAATTAATTTATGATATTAACTAATTACATTTTATCCTTTTGGCAACACTCTTCTGCACATGTGATTTTATTAATTAAGAATCTTTGGCGTTGGAATTTCAAGTACAAAGCAGGTTTAGCCATACGTTAAGTAAATATATTCAATGGCCATTAATTAAAGTACTCCGCCTTTTGTGTGTCAGAGCAGTCATTAGCCTAAAATCGTAGAAAATTTATTAAACCTCGAACTTAAAATGGTGAAGCCACAACGAATCGTACTTCATTTAAGGTTGATTGCATGGGTTCACATATATTTTACATGTAGGAATCTTTTTTAAAATAAATATCCTTTAAAATTTTACTAAAAATGATATAATAAAGAAAATATTTTCGTACTCCATAAAATATTTTGTTTATTAGTTTAATAAAAATATTTGTGAAACATTGTGAAGTATCATAAACATCATAATACAAAGCTTTTAATTACGCTTTCAATTCACAGAAATTATGCCAAATAATTTTTTCGAATAACCGGAGTTTGAATTTCATATTTTGGAACATTCATAAGTATTAATTACACTGTCAGTCATGTGCTTTCTTATCGTGAAAAATACATAGAGGGAATAACATAAATTGATCCTTTATGTTAGTTAGAAACGATTAACATAAATGTAAAATCTGAAATTATAAATTCTTTGTAGTAAATAATGATATTTTCCAACTTAACTATTTGAAAGTAAAATAAGTATATTGAAATTTAATTCACTGATTTGAAATTATATACTTAAAAGTAAAATAAGTATATCGCTAAAATTTGTTTTCAAGTCTAAGGAATTCAAATCCAGTAAAATAAATATTAATATTCAGCGTGATATTTAGAAACATGCAACCTTTTTTATAGGAATTATGAAATCATGATGTAGTAGGCAAAATAAAATACCAAGGATAAGTGTTAAATTCATAGATTTAAAAAATGTGTTTTGATAAAAACAAAAAGAATTTTGAATAGCTTATAACAGGGAGACAAGTAAAACAAAACAAGTAAAACAAATGTTTGCTGATTGGACTTAGTGTATGAGATTGATGAGTGGGCCAAATTCCACCGAACAAGCTCTTGCACGAGTCTATTGTACATCAGATACAGAGTAGATGAATGGTAGGGGATAAGTTTATCTCATATTTGCACTCTGGTGACTCCACAGAGCAATTCCATCAACATTTTACTGTAGGTGAAGGAAACTTTGCGTGCTCTAGTATTGAAAGGATCTAATTCAACTATTATAAAATGAGATAAAAAATTCGTGACGTAACCACTAATTTAGTCTTTTTCACAATGGCTGAATACCCTTTAGAAACTATGTCATTCGATCAGAGAAAAAAGAAATTATTAACCCTGAAGAATAGTTGAAGAACATATTAAGAAAGATACCATGGAATTAACTTAAAATGATTTCGAGATACAGAAATATAGATTTTAGAGAGGCATGATGTAGATTTTCCAGATGTTAAATTGTTCCAGTTCGAGAATGTTAGTGACCTCATGACACATCCAATGCAACCTAATGGTGTAGCGCTATACATCGTGATAACAGGGAATCATTGTTAGAAACGCCTTGGCTACATTTGAATATCTGCAGATTGTGCATATTGTTAGCAGTATAACCGATCGATGATACGATCACGACATGTTCTATCTGGTAACACTAAACTTTCTTGAGAATATCGAATACAAGTCAACACAAAAATAAATACAGGCATACACGACGGAACAGCTGTTCTGTATCTTAGGTTATCAGTTATTGATCTACCACGTGATTAAAATGTGACTGCGACCGAAATACCAGTATAAAAGTCAACAGTCAGATAATGACAGCATATATTGCGGATCAGATAACATGCTCTGCAAGTAATCGAACATTCCCTGTCAATTGCATACCTGAATTTCTCATCAGTCGATAATGTTTGGAAAGTGATTGAAAATCGTTTGCATAATTTTTAAATAGCAGGCCCGGATTATCATTTGTGGCCAAACATAAAGAATGGATGAAAAGGTTTTTCTCAAAAGAAAATTTGAACAATCTTTGAATTTAAAATAAAACAATAATTTTTTAATTTACTGCAACTATGTGAAGCCCAACAAACTATTGATCATATAGTATAATTTATATATATATATATATATATATATATATATAGAAAATTACAATGAATTAATTTTGTAGATCAAGCCATATTTGTCCTATAATTATATGCCATAGATACTTCTTCTCGACACATATAATTGCACCAAAGAACTTTTAATTAATAAATTAAATTTCTTATTCTCAATACTAGTCATTTTTACAAAAAACACAGAATAATACAGGATTAATTTTAATATGAAGCTTTATTTTATAGGAGATTTCTTAATAATGCATAAGAACATGAAAGAATTTCTCTTGTCTTCACATTATACAATGGATCATAATTTTGGTAGTTAAGTTAAACAAAATTAATCTTGATAATATATATACAAATGTGTATAAAAATTTTTTTGGAACATAGCGATTATTTTTATAGACTATAATACTTCAAAAGTTTGCCATCTTATTATTGAGGTAATTAAATTTAATTTATAAGTTAATGATATAATATTCTCTAAATGATTGCTTATATAAAATAACCCTTCCAATTCCTAAAAATATATAAAAAAATAATAGCTTTAAAAATAGTTTTATAATGGAATATTAGGAATCTGTAGTGAAATGATGTTATTGAAAACTGAATTTACTATATTCTAAATTTTTTTTAACTTTGTGTAGACAGGAATGGCGGAATATTGATCGATAAAATATTTATTAAGATATAAATTATTTTACAATAACAAAATTAAGTAGTTAATTATGATTGAAAATAATGGTTTCTAAATTACTATATAGGAAATCATTAGGATAAAATACTTTTATCACATATTTTATGTTTGAAATACTTAATAGTCTTACAATATAAAATATCATACATTATGGATTTGTGTTAGAATATCACTATTCGAAGCGAGAGATTATGGGATAGATCCCTGCCGCTGTTGAACAACGAGAGATGGATGTTGTGTTTTTGCCTTGTGAATACACTTTTATCAAAGTAGTTGTTTAAAAAGTCTCCATGTCTCTTCGCTGAGGGCACGAGAATATGGTATTTTATCTATGAATTGTTCTCCGCCAAAGAAAAATTAATATATATATGTGTGTTCATGTATGCATATGAATATACATATATATGGAACCGTAATTTTCATGATGATAAACTTCTTTTCACCTCAACGAACGATTTTATAAATATCTAAGAATTCCAAATACTTTTCCTAAACTGTTTAAAGCATAAAATATTAAAATTGAATTTTAAAAAATAACTGACTCTCCATGCTTCTTGTGACAAAGAGTATATCCCAAAACCAGCGTTTATCTTTTTAAAATAACAAAAGATGTGATAGCCAAAATAGATAAAAATTCTGCCCAGTCGATCAAACTTCATTTACTTCCGACGCAACTCACTTCCTCTGCATCCGGGAATATAGACCCTTGAGCAAAAAAAAGATGATCAAAAAACAACATGAAAACTGAACTGATGAAGTCTTATTTTTCTTTTTTTCTGGAAAACTAAATAATTGTTTCAAATATATGACACAGTATTAAATATTTTTTGGTGATCTATTTGAAATATTGTGAACTGTATTCTTTGGAATTAAAAAATATAAAGCTATGTACTGTTTGATTCAAATATTGGGTATATTTATTATAAATAAATTGTACAACAGTATAATAATAAAGGCACAATATTATTCTTGTTTAAAAATCTCTTCTTTATTCGTATACATTTTACCCCCTATGAAATGTTTTTAATTGATAAAACAAGCTTTTAGTATGTGTTGCATCTGAAGCTATTTTGTTAAATTTCTTTTAACTCAAATTGAATCGTTTTAATAACATTTCAAAGAAAATATGTTTGTTACAATTTATTCAAAATTATTGAGTATGAGATCGTTATCATTCTTATTATTTTTTGAATTTTAAAACTACTGACTTTTTTTTTTTATTATTTTTACACTTTGGGCCAATATATCGAGTAATTCAACCTTAGGACTACTCATTATTTTTCCTCAAATAAAAAATGCAACTATAGAGATTATATAGTCTTACATTTTTAACATAATCAGTATATTTCTTAAAGCACATTTAACTTATTTTTATCTAAGTGTTCATATAATACACAATATTAAAATTATTTCATGTAAACGGAAATTGAAAAATTACAATTGATGAAAAATAAAATAAATTAATATCAATTAAATTTTTAAATGATTCATTCATTAAATATAATATATTTATCTTAAAATGTATAAAAATTTATCACACGAATATAAAATAAAATATAAGACATTTAATATTTAGCTGCTAAATTGAATTATGTGAGGTGTTATGACTTATTTTAATATAGAATCCTAATTTGACCGTTAAGTATTTGTTGTATAAGAAAGATATTTCTGAATTTAATTGTAGGCTAATTAAGTAATTAAGAAATTCTGATTTTTTTCGATTGCAGTTCATTTTTTCTATCATTTATATTACAATTACTGCAATAAAAAATTTGCTTTTAATATTTCATAATATATCTATACATATATTTACAAGGAAAATGCAGAAATAAATGCAAATAATTTGTTTTCAGAAAATGAAACTTAAATACGTATTTTTGTTCTGATTTGATATGAAAAATGTAAAAGAATCTGTCATTTTTAATTCCAAAATATTAATTACTTCAATAGCTTATCTAGAATACTTTTAAGAAAAATCGCATTAATAGAATCTTTTTTCCCTTTATTTATATACAGCATATTTTTCCTTGATAAAAATATTGTAAAGACTAAAAATGCACATTTAAAAACGTATTTCAAAATTCGCAGGTTCAAAAATAATATTTCACACCAAAATTTTTACTTGAATAAAAATCAGAATATATAGGTTAGTAGTGACACAAATTAAGCATTTACAATAAGAAAAAATGTTTAAAGTACTTTTATTAAACATTTTAAAAGATAAAGCTAAAAGTTTTACATTTTATTGGAAATTTGTTTTTTGTTTATCGTGTTCCATACAAATTTAACATTATAAACTCTCTTAACATTTTTAAGTTAAAATCTTTCTAAAGATTAATTTGCTTTTAAATATTTTATGTAATCTAAGTTTTAGCTCAATATAATTAACATGATATATTATCATCGTTTAAATCTAGATCAAAATTATATTTAATATAATTATTCTCCTAATCAATATAATTTATGCGAACAGTATTATTTTCAATAGATAAAAATGTAAATGATGTTCTGGAATTTAATTTGAATTTGGCTTTTAAATGAATAATAACACGTATTTTTTTCTTAATGATTAAACTCTGTTTATTGGTTTGAAAGTATACATTTTAGGTTTCTAAATTTTTATATAAGAAACAATATTTAAATTTCAAAATTTTATATCTTACAAAATCAAATTACAACATTTGATTCCTTATTTTCGAATTTGCAAATATTTCGAAATATTGGATATTGAATGTTAGATTAAATCAGAATTTCTAACAAATCAGGACTAAACAATGGTTTATGTTACAGCATATAAGCATACAATTTTAAAATAGGAATAGTTAACAATATATTAAAATTGCAGAAAAAATTGTATTACTTCATTAAAAAAATTATAGTTGAGAAATCATTAATATCAAGAATGCATCAGATTTGTGCGATTGATTAAATTTCGTTCATTTAAATCAATGTTATTTTAGTTTCCTTTACATATGTTGCCAGTGGATGTTTAATGTTACTTACCACTGATTTACATTTGACGCGTATATCCCGTAAGATTTAATTCAAATTTGATTCCTAACTGGACCTAGAACCAGATATTTTAACTCAAAATTAATATAATTCAAATTTAATGAAATACATTATAATAATAATACAATGTTGTTAGAAAATATTTTACGGCATAAAAACATCAAAGTTTGATCGCTGATATTTAGTTTGTTACTTTTGAAAAGAAAATTGACAAATATTTATCAAATGATTTGTTACAATAATATAGGCATTGGTTTTTACTATAAACAATTCCCGGATGTTGTTTTTTAAAAGTTATATTTTTGAATTGATTTTTTCAAACCTTTATTTTAAGAATGATCCGGTGGTGTATAAAACTGTATAAATATAGTTGATAATTTAACGTACGAAAGAACAAAAGTAATCCCATTTCAAATGTTTAGAACAACTTTTCATCTTCAAACAACCATGAGATAGCTTTCACTTACTCAAATTTAGGGAACTTGTAATTTCCTAAACTGTGATAAAAAAAAAAGGATGTTACTAGAATATGTTTCAAAATTAAAACGCAGCCTCAATAATTTGAGAAATGTAAGGCTTCGGCAAAAAAATTATAGAAAGAGCTGTTTCAATTTGAATATGCGGTGTCTAGTCAAATTTTTTATATGTTTCTAATGCAGAAACCATTAATGGTATACAGAAAATGCTATTCTGGTCTTGAAATGAAATTCACTTTGAATATATTTTTGTAAAGCAATTTAAGTTCTTGAAGTAATTTAACAGGAAATTTAGCTTGTATATTTTCATTATGATAATATACCAGCACTCAAAGTACATCATGCAGTTATATTTTTAAAATCACTTGACATGAAATATTTCAATATCCCCTTTCTCTTAGCTATAATTATAATTATACTTTTATTCTTTTGGAAAATCTTAATTTTGATTATAAAATATATATATAAATGTGAAAGAGTTGAGGTGAGTTTTTGAAGCTGTGAAATTTCAAAGCAAAACTTTTATTTGAACTTATAAGAAAAATCTAAATGCTAGTGAAAATTTAATTCCAGTGCGTTTCTAGCTTGTTTTTTCTAAGTACGGGCTCTGGATGACTAACCCTTCTCCACAACTTGTTCGTAAAATGCTATAATTTACAGATCCCAGTGAACATTTGTGAATCAAGTCATGGAAGCTAGTAGCATTAATCACATCTCACTTCCACAAACCCATTTATAGGATAACCTGAAATTCATTTATCACCAAAGAAAAAATGACACGGAAATACAGAGAAATAAAAAGGAACATCCATAACCGAACAGGGATTCGAACCCGAGATGAACAGTTTAAGAGTCCTGAATGCTAACCTCCAGACATTACAGGGCTCATTACCAGCTTTCAAAAATGAAAATTCATTTTTTGTGCTGAAAAAAACATTTAAAGAATATAGAAATATATACAATAAATTCAGAAATTCTTAGAAAAATAACAAATCATTATGATATTTTTTCCTATATTTAAATAAATATCAAATGTTAAAACTATTTATGAATATAAGTTGAAAGAAAAAGCATTAACATGTATGGTATTTAAAAAAAAATTTAAAATTTTTGTAAAATTTTTAAAAAAAATTTAAATAACAATAAAGAAATTCAGAACTTATGAAAATACCATTTTTTCCAAAAAGAAATATTTATTTTAAACACATTTCCAATTTATCAGATATTAAGATATTCATTTATTAGTACTAAATTTTACCACATAAACTTTAAAAGCGTTAATTATCTGAAAAACAAGCATTTTATATTTTATTTAAAAATATTTCAATAGTATATGGTAATGAAATCTATTTTATTTTTTAATGAAAATGAAAATCTGTTATTCTATAAGTAACTTAGAATTACAGCTTTCAAAGACAAACAAAGAGCACAGCCCACAAAATGAAATCAAATCATTTCTCGTAATAGTGATGATGGGAAAATTGTTCTCCATCAGGAAATTAAACGGAAAATCTCAGAATAACATCTTTCATGAAACTTATGGGGCGAAACCGAACATGTGACAGGTAATTCTAACGATTTGTTGCACTAATCGACATCCAAAACCATAGACGATAGAGGATCACGATCGTTAGGAAAGATAGAATACTTGTCTTTAAATTGTTTTGCTTTATCCTTTTTATTTGCTCATTCTAAAAGATCTATCACATTTGATGTTAATAAATGTTAAATTATTCATGCAATCAAAAAGTATATATTTTGCTTGTGATTAATAATAGCTTTTATTAGACAATATTAATATTAGCACACAGTATATGTCTTTATTTGTATATGAAATTCGTATCTTTTTTAATATATATATAATATTTTTAAGCTAGAAATTTCACTTCTATTAAATAATTTTTATGATATCTATTTTATTAACATTTCTTACATACAAATTTCCACTGAAACAAAACATAAAAACAAGTAATTAATTATAAGGATATAAAAAATAAGCATTCTCTGATTTAAATACTTGTATGAAATACTCATAAATATTTATTTAATAAATAATAGCACAAACCAATGCCTTTCTCAATCAAAAATTGATTTACAGTTTAAATCTGTATAAAATCATGTATTTAACATTTATTGAATCAGAGATGAATTTCAGACAGTAAAAGCTTTCATGTATTTTTAAATTTTTTAATTATTTTACAAAAATAATTAAATTTGCTTATAAAATGTTTTTTAGAAGAAGTAACGCCGATATTTTTTCTGTTTTTTATAATAATATATTGGTATCATTTGCAAATAGTTATTTAATATTTACAATTGCAGAGGATAATTGTTGAACAAGAACTAATACTTCACACACATTTTGAAAGTTAAATCAATAAGCAAATATTTTTATTTCCTCGAATAATTAATAGTTCATTTCTTAGTGGTGATAAAACTTCTAACACAGGTATGATTTATCTTTATTTGATTACTTCTACAAAATTCTGATGATGATCCTTAATAGTGGTAGCTTTGTGATTGATGATCCATGGTTACGAAATTTGAAAAAAGTTCTAATTAAAGAAAAAAATGTTTCGAAAGTGACCAATTTCTTCTTATGAAGCTCTTAATACCAGAATAATATTTTATAATGTATATTATTTTATCGTTTTCCAATCTATAAAATTAATCTGAAGTCAGTGAATAATACAAAGAAACAAGCTTAATATTTTTATTAGTGTTATTTTTTAGCAAAATAGATGAAATTCAATTGATGTTTAATTAATTCAAAAATCAAACACTGCTAATTTTTAAATATATTAACATTTTTCTCGTTCTTCATGTATTTTTGATTTTAATAAGCATTTTTCAGGTAAAAGAAACATAGTAGTAAGAAATATTCTTATTTCTGTCAACACCTCCAAAATCCAATTTATGATTGACGTTTAAAGCGACTACATTTCATAGAAAATATTTACAGTTCCAACAAAAATTTCATCAAGCTTGGAAAATGTCATGAATATTTGCAAATGATGCTTTTTGGTAACATACTATAAATAAATAAAATCATTTGTGATTTTAAAGTCATTTATTCATGTTGTTTTGTTTAAAATTTAGAATTAATGAGAATCATTAGGCACAAATTCTTTGTTCAAATCTTAATGACTAAATAAAATTAAAATTGAATGCTTTTACTGAAATAGATCTTACCTTCATAAAAATGAATAGCTCTAATAATCCTTTGTATTTTGTTATATTTTATTTTAATTTATTTTTATGAATTTGACTATCAAACAACTATACTTAAACTGCTATGCTCTGCTTTTATCTGAAAAAATTATAAAATGTTTAAATTTATACACCTTTAGTAGTATTAAAATAAGTAAATTTTCCTTTTAAAATTAATTAGCTAGAATAAATAAAATATTAATTTTAACTCTTTTGCATATTTGATAATTTATAGCCTTCCCTTCAAAATGTGCATTGTAGAATTTAGTTTAATCATTTCATTTGTACAAATGAAAATACAGGAAGTATAATTTATGTGTATATATGTGGCTAAAATTTGAAGAAAGGAAATACCTTGAACTTTTATGCAAAATAGTTGTTAATAATGAATAAAATGAAATTAATAACTTACTATTCTATGAGATCAGTTTTCTTGTGTAGTTTTTTTTCCAAAATACAGTAGACTATTGTTTTTGTAAACACTCACGTTTTTACGAACTATTGGCTAATTCCTAACCGATGGCATGTTTACAATGATAATTATAACCCCCATTTAAGACCTAAAA
This sequence comes from Latrodectus geometricus, assembly GCA_026290005.1. Classification (NCBI taxonomy): domain Eukaryota; kingdom Metazoa; phylum Arthropoda; class Arachnida; order Araneae; family Theridiidae; genus Latrodectus; species Latrodectus geometricus. The sequence continues at coordinate 35,215 of JAPDSC010018905.1, forward strand.
TTTTTAAAAATTTTCGAACCTTTGCTTTTAGCAAATAGTTTTCTTTTCCGTCTTTTTATATTTTTTTAATCTGATATTATTTTACATTTTCATTTTCGTACTTTCTTGTATAACGCTTGAGAATTTGATTTATTCTTGAACAACAAAGAGTCATCCAAAACACTGTGGGAACAGACATTTGAAGGAAAAGAACTGTGGTATTGAATTAAACTCCTAAAAGACGTAAGAGCATAGAAAGGAAAATACTCTGTACACAACAGCATAGAAAGTAGAAAGAACTCTAATTTCTTTTATTCTGTAGTGGGCTCCTTTGAGCAAATTTTTACTAAGTCACGTTTTGTTAAAAATGGTGTTTGATTCGTGTCCATTGAGAATTTGTCGCAATTGATGAAATGAACATATTTATCAGTAGAAGTAAAAAATAGTAAGCGAAGAGGTAATGAATAAGACAATGCAAAAATATGAAATTTCTAAAAACAACCTTCTCAACAATTTTAAAAACTGGAAAAATTTTTTTAAAAAAAGCAAACAGTACTTTTAAAAGTACTCCCTGTACATAAAAGATCTGAAAGAATTGAATGTTTAGCTCTTACAATTTAAAACCAGACATAGATTTAGAAACTTGTGTGGAGTAAAAGTGGAGCTACGAATAAAATTTCGGAATTTGAAAAAAAAAGGAATATTGACATTACTACTTACCGAACACGATCCAAAAATTATTTCCAACACAAACGAGACAGTTTGTTTATTAAGATCTAGAAAGAGCACTTAACTCTATAGCAACACTTGTAATGGTTTGTAAATTCAATGAAAAGAATTACAGTATTGCTTGAATGGAACAGAAAAATTATCTTTGTTTTTCATAAGAAAATATTTAAAGCTTAAAATTTTCAAAAATGTCCAAATCTATCACCAACATATCATGTCAACATTAAAACTTGGATGATTGGAACACTTTATGAAAATTCGCTTAGATGCTTTTTAATGGAAAATCATAATGATCATCTAATTGTGATCATGTTCATCATTATGTTTAAGTCTCGAATCTTGAATAAAATCGTGAGAAGTTCCTCCCGCCTATGTAATGAAACTTCTGTCTTCAGGACATAATTAACGGATTTTAGAGCATATATCGCAGAGTACTTTTGCAAATAGTGATTACGGACTTCCCTGACTCCCTTGCATATCCTTTGATTTTCAAAGAGCAATCAATTCTTCAAATGATATTGAAATAAATACAATATCGAGAGCATTTCAATATTCAAGTTTTATTAAAGAACTCATTTTTAGTGAAAAGTGTTAAGGTATTTTACTTGAAGACTCGGATGAAGGGGAAATATTCATGCATGAACTCCAACAAAGAACAATTTGCTGTCTGAAATTTCTTTCCAGAACTTTTTGATATAGGCTCACGTATTATAAGTCCGGAATAAATGTTATTGAAAATATAATGAAAGAGAAAGCAATATGCTTTAAGATATAAAGTGAAAAAAAAAGATCATGTGCAAAATAGAGAGCTATATATATATAAAGCATGAATATGATATGTTGTTGTTATGCACCTCACTAATTACTCACTAATTATTAATTTTTTTTCATTTATCTCCTAATATACAACTTGTTTTTAGAATTTTCCAAACTTTATTTTGTTTTGTTTTATCATTCCTTAATAGTTCAAAAAGTTTAACAGCAAATGTTATTTAAATTCACAACATTAATACTTAACAAATGTGAAATTATTCAATTATCAATCACAAATATATTAATAAATTTAGACAATGATGTCCTAATTAATTTTATCTTGTAGTTTGTTTCACATGAAATGATAAAACTATATTTTTTTTCTTAAAATTTTAAGACTTATCGAATAATTAGTAACATAAAGAAATAAAAGACAAGTAATTTAAAGTAATATATTCTTGTAAGTATTTTACAATGCATATATAAATTAAGTAACTTTAAGGTAATGTTTTTAAAATTTTTAATTTGATATAATTTCCACTAATTTACTTTAATTTTATCATTAATCAAATACAAATTACAATAATTTTAAGTAAATTAATAAAACTGGTTCGTGTTAGAAATATTGCTTTGTAATAATAATTTATGCATAAGTTATTCCACTTATTGAATAATTTATTTAAAATAAATAAAGTTATTGACCTTATCAATTAAAAATTGAATTTTAATATTATTCTTGAAATAAATAACCCGTTACGTAATTTGCTATTTCTACTGATTCCAGATGCATTCAGTCTTAATCATTTATTTTTAAATTATTTATTTCTAAATAAGCTAAAGTTAAAATTTTTACAAGTTTACTAAATCACCATTTTAATTATTATGTAAATTAATTGTTTTAATATTTTTCTTATTTACATAAATTTTCACTTCTGCAATTTTAGTCTTAACTCAGTATATAAATATTTATAATATATATGAGCACTTTAATCAATATTCATTATATGAATTTGAACGTAGAACAAATTTGCAAACACTTTAAGAATCGAGCATGTTTTATCATAAAAAACTATAAAAAGATATTTTTAAAAATGTAAAGTGAAAAAAGGAAGTAAAATTAAAAAATCACTTATCTATTATTATCTATTATATAAAAATATAATGTAAAAAAATAATACTTATATATTTTTATTCTACTCCTCTAAATTCCCAACGCAATCAGAATTCAATACTTATGGCATTTTTAATGTTCATGATGATTATTGCAAAAGCAGTAATCTTGCCTTCAACTTAAATAACAAGAAGTCGTAACATTAAAAAGAGCAAATAGAACAAATTTATTTCTTATGAAGCAAATTATAATACTAATATATCCATATATTTAAAAGAGAGTATAAGTCTTTGCTTTTTTTTTATTATATAAATGACTCAGCTTGAACACCTTAACGCAAAAAGCAAGATGATTTTTTAACAGTTATATAAAGCTATTAAAATATCCTATATGTTTTTTTTTATTTTAATGCTAAAAATATTTTTATGTATTTTAATATGTTAAGCTGTTATTTTATTTCCAGAGCATTTTAAGGCAGAACTTTATTTAAAATATATTTTCCTCATAAACGAGAAATATTTTCAAACTTTTAATGCATGCAGACGTGAATACATATTAGAAATTTTTTATTAATTTTAAAATAGTTATTTTTTTCATTCTTTGTTTTTTATAATGATATGAAGCAATTTTATTTTAGTCTTCAAAAATAACAGTTTGGAATGTAATATTTTTAATAACCAATATTTGCAAGAAAAAATTTATACAAAATACATAATTTAAAAAAAGCATTTTTATTTTACTTAAGATACTTGTGCAATTTTTTTTAAGTTATTTAAATCACTGTAACGAAAACATTATTTTTATTTTCTTAGATATATATATTTACATACATATATATATATATATATATATATATATATATATATATATATATATATATATATATATATATATATATATATATATAATTTTATAATTTTAATTGATTTTATACGATTCCATTTCGATGTGATTCATAAATATTTATACAGAATTATTTTAGTTAAAGTAAAAATCATATCATGAAATTACTCATTTTTAAAATTACTGATATAATATTAAAAAATAAAGCTATAATTTAAATATAAGCTCAGATTCAATAATAAACAACAAAACTTTCTTATCTACATAGCTAAATATGAGCATTTGGAAATTTGGAAGAATTAAAACCAAATAATGTGTATAACTTTCATTCACTATTTAAGTGCAATGGATAGCATTACCAATTATCATTGTGAATAAAGGCTCAAAAATAAAAAATCTGTAAAATATTAAATATCAAAAAAATAAGAGTAAAATATAAAAACATTAAAATTTAAAAAAAATCATTATAAGCCCTTATTTGTTATTGCTTTAGTGTTTTTATCACAATGCACTTCCATTGTATTATATGCTAAAACATTTTCAAAATTAATATAAATATTTCATGCAATAAATTATGGGCTTAGACAATTTTAATTTTAATTAAAATAAATAATAAATAACGATATTTATCAACGGAAACAATCATAATCAAATATAATTCATCAGACGTTAAAAGTAGATGATTAAATCAAAATGTTTCTTTATTATAAGCATAATTCAATAAATTTGTTTTTAAGATCTATCTAGCATCAGTTATAACAAAGAATTTAAGCAAAACAGTTAGCAAAAAAAAAATTTGTATGAATAAATATGAGATTCAAACATGCATAAAAATATATATTCATGTAAAATATTTATAATAATAGAGTTTTAATTCAAGGTATACTCACAATGTTTTCTATTCTATTTCTACTTGTTAAAAGCAATAAAAGAATTATATATTGCTATTCATATATATCTGTATAAAACTTCTCATATACTTTATGAAACACATTAAAAATTATTGTAATTAAAGAGTATCACAATTACCACTCTTTTTTCAGAGAATTATCAGATAACTTCATTATATATATAGCGTAAAAGTAAAGATAATTTTTATTTTATTTTTAATTAAATTAAAGAGTTAAAACAGGCTTTTCAACGACATGAAACAACGTAAACAAATTCTCCAGAAGTAAACCCTCTGGAGAATTTGTTTTCATTTAGATAATTCCAAATAATGTAGTGATTAAAATTAATCATAATTTTAACTAATCATTGCAAAACATAGCGAATAACAATATATATCATGTAATATTTGGCATTTTCCCATTATTCAACAAATTTTTTTACGCTTTTTAATTTCTACTTATATATTAATTTTACTTATTAGTAATTAACTCTAATTATGATTGTGTTCAAGACATGTCCACTCAATGTAATAAAATTATTAATAAATTTACAAAGATCTCTTAACATAAAAATATTAAACAACTAATTAAGATCTCAGAGAATAATTTTTAAAAAACAAGATAATCGATGAAAAAAATACACATATTGGTCATATCGACTAATGTCTCACATATCGATTAATGTTTAAAGATACTATTTCATGAACTTAAGCATATATCAAAATTCTACGTGCTGCAGATGCTTACTGCTTAAAAAAGAACGGCAAGAGTAATTTTTTTTGTTTCTTGCATATCTATATACATTTTTTGTTCTAGATTTTAAAATCGTAATGGAATTCACTTTTGAATTGTCATGTTCAGGCATTACGCTTTTTTCAGAAATAGATCGTCAGAAATACAAATTTACCATACAAGTATATTTTACGTGTGTAAACAAAATATTAGAATTAAAATAAATATATTCTTTAACATGATGGATGTTGGTTTGTGATGTGATTTCCTTCTATCAATATTTGCTCTTAAAATATTATAAAATTTTAATCACACTTTGTTGATATTATCTTTTATAAAGTTTATCATAAGGTTAAGATTTTTGAGAACTATATGATGTGATAAAAGTATCCAGTTTCATACGGTATATAGTAAAGTTTGTAAACTATATTCTCACAGTAAAATAATTATCCTCGGAATATTTTTAAACCAAAAAAACATTTTCGACTTCGTCCTATATTTTATGAAACATATTCCAATTCAAAATAAGTCTTTTTAGTTGTTTCCTAAAAGAAATTCAAATGATCAACTTACGTTTCCTTTTCTTTATTACATTCTTCTCTGAGATGCAATGACCTCATTTGAAAATACATGGTAGTACTTCTAAAAATGAAAAAAAAAATCGTAAGAATGTTCTAATACTTCAAGTTTTGGAATAGTTAAGGAATAGTTGTCCATCAGGAATTCCTTCATAAAACATCGATTTTTTTATATTGCGTCTTCTTCACCGGACATTACATTTTCTACTTCTCATCAATAAAACCAGATGTTGTTAAAGTGTTGAAAAAATCAATACGAAAGAAAAGACGGAATATTTAGCAACTAATTCGATATAAAAAGCTAAATTATTATTTATTCATGAAATGGAAATGAATGTGTATGGTTTGTTTTGAAAATTACGCACATGACTATAAAAAAAACATTGTTTATAATATTTCGTAAAATATAAGACTTTCTTTAATATTTCATAAATTAATTTCAAAAATGTTTATCTTCGTAAAATTATAATAATAGTTTTTTACTACCATCATGAGTTTCAATATGTAATCAAGTCAGTTATAGAATTAAAATAAATAATAGGAAAGTCAACAAAACATATAGATAAACATTACTCTTTAAATACACTATCTAGCTTTTACTGATATATTCTGTTATAATGTTTTAACAAAAATTTATATATAGAGCAAAAATCCAAAACTATTTTTGAATGGTTATAATCAATGGAAAAATAATAAATTTTAATATTATTTCTTAACAACCGAATTGCTTAATAGTAATTTTGTCAATTGTTGCTCTACTAAGTGCTGAATCTTTCGCAAAAATTAATGTTTATATTTGGTTTCCATTATATATGTGATTATACATAATAGGATGTAATCCTCTGTATGATCCGATTGTTGTTTTGTGCCAGCTGGGCTGGCGTATGGGGTGCGCTTCTCCACTTTTCCAACTGAACCGTAATTTGGTATGAAATCCGACACACATGCAGTACAGTGCACACATGCCGTAGATACGCGTTTATAGGGTAGGCAACCATTCACAACCCATTTATTCAAGGAAAATACAAAGACAGGAGAGAGAGAAATAAATAATACCCTTGTCCAAACCAGGATTAGAACCCAGGACTCTCCATCCGCAGTCAGACACGCTGACCACTGGACTTATGCACCGGTTGAATTAGTTTTATAACTTATAGGTAAAAAGTAACTTCAAAAGGAACTCCTATGAGTATACATGTATATAAATAATATTACAAATTATTTTTTGTATTATAAAAATTTTAAATTAATGTAACCATAATTATTTGCTTATATTTAACAATAACTTATATTTTGATATTTTTTTCATTGCGTATAAGATAGAAAAAACAGATATTTTTTTATTTATGTCAAATCAGATACCTTAAGCATAAATAATATTAAAAAAATAATTAATTTGAAATAATTGAACAATTCTAATTTTCCTTTCACGAATCACTTGTTTTTGTCAGATTATCCTCTTTATTTTTACATAATTCTTACATGACTATGCATAATTTTTACATAATCACAACAAAATGAAGATAAGGAATAGAATTTTGTAGGCAATTTATATTGAGCATTTTATAAATATTTATTAAAAAAAAGATTAAAATGTAACAGAATTTACAAAAAATTTCATTTAAAATAAAGAATTATGGATTTTTTTGTAAAAAAAAAGAAAAGAAATATACATGTGGTTTCTTAATATTTAAAGATTTATTGGGTGTCAATTAATTATTTTAATAATATATTTTTACATACATATATGAATATGAATGTATGTGTATTTGTTACATATAGGTTTGTGCTTTATTATTATTTATATCGATTCCAATAATTAAGTAGAAATAATTCGATATATTACTATAATTATAACTTTTATGAGAGCCCTTACATCGTTGAAAAAATAAAATGAATATTGGATTTTTGATAAATTGGACATTATAATAACTAAATGATTGTTAGTTGTCAGCATTAATTTACCACAAATACATTGATCTATATCAATGTAATGTGACAAGCTTCAAAAAATCAATGTGAAAAATGTATGTATTTCTTCTTAGTTTATATCGTGTATTGCAAAGAAACCACTCTCTTTAACAAAGAAATATATGAAAAGGAAACTCAAAGAAATTTAATGTTCAATATTAGACAAGTTAATAGTTGCTTTTACAAATTTCGAGTAGTATATTTGTTGTTTTAAGTGAAGTGAATGTCGATAAATATGAATTTGGATTTGCTGTATAAAGTGCTCGATCATTAAAATGTCAAACGATCATAAGGAACTATGCATATTAAATTTATTACATTTTAGTTATTTTCTTTTCTTAAGATATCTGATTAAATTCATGAATTTAAATATTTTGCACTTTTGAAAACTATTTGTGTCAATTTTAGATAAACAAAAATAATTATTAAGAAATATTCTTTAGGCTAAAATTATAGGAAATTTTTGACACCTATCAAAGAAAACATATCGCATTACACATTTTTAAATAAAATTTTCAGCCAAAATTTTTTATACATAATTTAATTTATTGTTAATCTATTTATACATCGAAAACAGGTTCTTATTTTTCATTTACAAAATCATGCATCAAAAAACGCATAGTTTGAGATATTTTATCATATCATTATTTTCAGAACTAATTTCCACTTATCAAAACAACTTCAAAAGAGACACATGCCAGCAAAAGTGTTTTCTATAAATTATTTTACATAAAAAGAATTATATATAAAAATAATGTATGCATGAGGATATATAATGAATATAGATTCTCTGAAATGATCGATAAATTTATAACTAGTTCGAATAGGTGGTCTGAAATCAAAAACTTATGATGGATTCAAT
>JAPDSC010018905.1:48662-63715 GCA_026290005.1 Latrodectus geometricus
ATGCAATATTTTCAAGATCAAACTGTTCAAAACAAAGATACCTATATAGATACCTTTTTTAAACAAAATATATTTACAGTGGATGGATAAGTTTTCTGAACACTTCCATTTATTCCTTTCAAGAAAATAAAATGAGAATAATATGTTTCTTTCGTGATTTTCTTAAAACGGATTAACTTTGTTTTTATAAAAAAATTAATCTTTCAAGTAAAGTTTGCAAAGGAAAATATATTTCAAGAGTTTATTCCGTTTCTATATTTAGTTAGTAGGGAATGCTTTATTCTAAGAAACGTAACTTTTCACTTCTAATTAAAAATATCCTCAAGAGGATTTAAATTAATTTTTTTAACTTCTTACTTCATAGACTTTATTTTTCTAAAACTTCTCTTGTTATCTTTAAGCAATTAACGTTTCTTAACTATTCGTTCGTCATGTTTTGATTTAAAAGACATAAAATTTAAATTAATTTGAAACTTTAAAAATTAGCAAACTTATTTATTGAAACAAAAATATAGGAGAAGAAAACTCATTCCTTTAATTTTATTTTAGTAAGAACTTATGATAATTTTTCTTTGTCTAGATATCACGATAATTTGTCAACTTTAAAATTTTTTGTTATATTAAATATTTTATTTACGAAATCATTAATCATTTTGTGTCATAGAAAAATTTCTTAAATAATATATTCCTTTTTTAAGAAAAGCGATTGCAATAATCATTGCATACAGTATAATCCTTGTATTGAAAATTTTAAATGTAAAATACAAAGTTAAGCTATAATCACATATACATTTTACTAAATTTATCAAATGTGTTTTCGTATTAAGAATATCACGTAAAATATAAAATTATCTTTAAAGTTTAAAATATAAAAATTATAACATATAAAATAAAGATTTGTCAGTGAATAAATATAGAGTTAGAAGGTTTGAAAAACATATTTATTTAAAATCAGTGGAATAATTTAAGTAATACTTATTAGAGGTCCTCATATGGTTTATTTTTATTTTCAAAGAAGCATTAATTCTTAAATTATATTATAAATTTGCTAATCTTGACATTTAAATTTCTTTATGATGCAAATTTTTTCAATGATAATTTTTCAGCAGTAATTAAATTTCTGATGTCATTTTATTTGAAAGCAGTACAAAATATCACAAATTTACATTTCTTAAGACATTAATTGTGTATTAATTTCATTGAATTAAGCGTAATTTATTGAAAGTTGACATTATTTTGAATTTAAGAATGGTGCTTGGTATGGTGATGCCCTTGCTGGCTTCTTTTCAAATTTGACTTAAAATAGACTATTTTACATTTCGATTATAATACCAGAGGAAATGATTTGCTAAATCAGTCCAGATTTTTGCCGACGCTGACAATATCTATTTGGTTTCTGGCATTATTAGAGGCATTCATTGCCTTTAAAGATCAGCGACTAAATTTATCCCCTGTATTAAGGACTACAAAGCTAAATATATGCCAATTTCAAAGACAAATATTATTTGAAATTTCTTGAAACTGAACATTACGAATTCCAGCTTCTCGATAACTTTACATACCTTGACTCAAATGATAATAAACAGGAAAACTTTGAGATTGAGATCAGAAAACGTACCACTGCTGATAAAAGATGTTTTGACCGGTTAAGAAATTTTCTACATTCAAAATTAGTATACAGAAAAAACCTCTATAAAATCATTATTTGATCTGTACTCACATATGGTTACAAAATCTGGGTCGTTGTCAAAATCACTAACAAAACCGGCTCTCTGCCTTTGGAAGGAAGTTGTTGAGGAAGATTAAGGATGCAATATAAGTTAATAGTAAACGGCAACATAGATACAACAATGAATTGTGCAAGATGCATATGGAGAGTAATATAATTAAATACAATGAAATTAATCATACAGAATTTACTAGCAACATTTGCCACATGAATCACTTCAACATGACATTCAGGATCTTCATTTACAGGCCAGTATGATACACATTTAGGGGAATAACCAGATTAAGATTAGTAGACTGGTTTGAAAAAGACATTGCAATCTTAGAAGTTACTTATTGCTGTTACCTGCTGAAGAGAAGAGCAGAATGGAAGACATTTCTGAAGAAATCCTTGGTCCACAATGGGCTGTCATGTGAAAAAAAAGAAAATAAATAAACTAACACAATTATGTTTTGACTATATCATTTGCAACACTGTGTTTCAATTAAATAATATCGAAACATGTTGCTACTTTATATCAGACTTTAAAAAAATTTTATCCCATTAAAAATGGAAAAAAAACTTCTCCTTGTTTGCCACCACATAGTGTACAATTTAACGACAGAAACACCATGTAAGGCACATTAGTCCATATCCAGTGTATCCACTACAAGCACTTATCAGCATATTTACTACGAAAATCTCCTTCCCTTAGAAATTTTCACGGATAGTTGGCAGTATTCTCATATAGAAAGATAAGAATCCAAGAAGACTTCCAAGCACCATCCTGATGGACATACATGCAGAGGACAGAAGCGCACAATATCCACTTCATTTTAATAGAACTAACTAATATAACTCTTAAAAAAAGTACATTTTAATCGAACTTATTAATATATAAGGTCCCGAGTTAAAATCCAGAAAATTATGCTTCATAGAGCATTGTCCTACATTTGATTACGGTGAACCGTTTTCCTATTATAAGAATGTTTATTATAAAATATTTATTTAATTATATTATAAACTAAACTTTAATTATAAATTAATTTATATATCAAATTAAGGAGTATTGTTGTAATTAATTGTACATAATTAAATTTACGTCTATATTCTTTAATTTGATAACTTTTAAGAAAACATATTTTAAAAGAGCTTCTAATTTACATATGAAGGAAAAGATAAAAACGAAAGATTGATTGGGATCAGAAAAAATATAAACATATGCATTATATTCTATTTATAAATATACACCAGTATTTTTATATTTGTGAATAATATATTCATTTATTTTGTTTTGTTGGTAAATGATTAGAATGTTATTATGTATTAAAATAATTAAAAATATTAGGTTATACATATTAATAATTGAATATATACACTAATTATACTGTAAAATTCCACTCTAATTAGTATACTGTTTTCAAAAAAAAGTGTTTTGTAAAATATTATAGTAATCATTAATTCTTTGAAAAAATAACTCATTTAAATTAGTCTCGTAATTTTTGTTTTATTAAAGCGTTTTATAAATTATAATAAATTTAAACTTCTAAAACAGATTATTGTTTTATGCAATATGTTTTAACTGCTTTTATTGTTAATAATCCATGATAAGAATAAGAGAAGTTATAAATTTTTTTATATCATATAGATCACATCAATATTGTAGTGAGTATGTTGGAAATCATATATCACACAACGTGGAAAATCTTAAATAAATAACTTTAATATTTTGGGAGGAAAAAATTGAAATTTTGAATATGAATAAATCAATGTATAACATTAATATTTCAAAATTCAGGCATATTTCTTATATTATAATCTTGTTTTATAAGGTTTCTTAAATTTTGTAGATTGTTCGCTCATTAATTTTCGTTATTTTCCTCAGTTAAAAAAATATTTTTGTAGGAAAATTGAAACAATTATAATCAAAATTTTTTATTATGTAAGAAAACTAATGTTTTCGTTAAATTAAAAAAAATAGTTGGTATTTTAATAATTAAAAAGCAAGTAAGCAAAATATAAGCAATCAAAAGATATTTAATATTTTGCTTCGGAGTGGGATTTTTTTTTATAACTTTTGACTAACTCCAGTAAGATGTATGAATACTAGTATTGGCAAAAGATATTTAATATTTTGCTTCGGAGTGGGATTTTTTTTATAACTTTTGACTAACTCCAGTAAGATGTATGAATACTGGTATTGGATATACATACAACATAGCCAAAAAGAAAAACCTTAAAAAAAATTAAATATTTCATCATTTCTCTTTCAAGTCCAATTTTTTTCAGCATTTTTTTATTTTTTAAGATTTTTATTTTTACTGAATGACGTTTAATATAGTTTTACATGTTTATACAACATATTAATATATTTAATTATGCAAATATGCATTCTCAAAATTAAAAAAGACATTTAAATACTATATTTCGTTTGAAAATATTTACATATTTAAAGGCAGTATTTTAATTAAACTTTTAAAGTATGATTCCCTGTCCCAATGCTATTTATTCCAAATGTAGTATTACTAATGAGATGTCACTTGCAAACGAAAATTGTTTTCAACTCATTAGTTAAGTTTGCAGAAATCATTTATCTCATAATGAGAAATAAAACAGACGAGTTGTTCTGTATTTTATTTTTACTGTTAGTAAAATTAACTATTTTTATTTGTTAACTTCATAAAAAAGACGAGTTTTAAAATTTTTAAATAAAATAATACTAAAATAATTATTTTTCCTTGTTATTAAATTTAACTCACATTTAATTTTCCTATCATTTAAAACTACTCTTTCATATTCAGCTTTTTTCACATTTTAAATTTCTAAAATTTTAATGCTATTTCTTAAATTAAATAAGATAGTTTCAAACTTTTTAAGTAAATTGTTTTAACTGTTGACCACATTGGGTAATAATTGATCATTGGAAACTTAAATAGACATATGATAACTTATCAATAATAAATTCAGTTTTGTGCCTCTAAAAATTGGTAATTTGATAATCCTAAGAATTTTTGGAACATGTTGGTAAAAAGGACTCCAGCAAAAATAATATTATATGGGATAAATAAACGTTAGAAAAACAATATCTAAATTATGTGAAAGCAAGTTTTTTGAAACAATTTTTTTTAATGCTTATTTACTTCACAGAAATTTTTTCCAAATGCTTAGACAAAATGAATAATTTTTTTTTACTTTGTCTTTTTAATTTACATTACTTATAATAGCATTCACAAATTATTTTAATGTTTTGTACAAGAATAAATTATTGGTTTTAATTAAATAACATATTTTAAACTTGGAAAAAATACTTAAAGTTTTGAAATAATTAATTATATTAAATTGGACAGCCTGAAGTTAATCATACTTTAAACATTCAAATATAATACGTTTCCCTATAGATATAAGACTTACTGAATTAACAGTTTATTTCTATCGTTGACCTTTAAGTTTTAATTAATTAGCTAACGTCATTTCAACAGTTTGAGTTCAGCTCACTCCTCGAGGATAGGTACTAAAGCGATTAAGAATCCTTGTTGAATAGACCTGTTGCAAATTAATTTTTATTTTTAAATGTAAAAAGTGTTTAATAAAAATTTCAGCATGAGTAAAATATATATAACTTCACACATTTTATAGTGAATAAATTTCAATGTAAATAAAATTTATGCATTTAATTGTTTATGATTTATTGCAACCAAATAACATGTTCATGAATAAATAATGTTTACTGCTTAAACTTAATTTATGAATCCTTATTATTAGTTGCCGTTGCCAACTGCAAAAATCAAAAAATGTTTTATTTTGTTACGAGCTCTAAAATTGACACAGTTCGTAACAAATTAGCAAGTCATCAACACAACAAAGTAACAATTTAAAAAATTAGGTTAATAATAATTATCAGTTGTCATTGCCCACTGCAAAACTAAAGAAAAATTTTATTTTGGTGCTAACTCCAAAATTGGCACAGTTCATAAATTAAAAATTCATTAACATAACAAAGTAACAATTTACATACTAGCTTAATATTAAATGAATATTTTTTCTAAAAAATATAATAATAAAAAAGAATAATAATATTGAAAATTTCATTATTTTTTAAAATATATGGTAAAATTCCATTACATTAAATTAGCATCATTCATTTTATCGAAATCAATACAATTTATTACTTTTTGCACAAATAAATTACACAAGCTTCATCTATAATTTATATATAAATTATGAAACAATTTAAGAAAGATGAAGAAACATCACTGAAAATGAAATGAAACATAATTATCTTTATAAAATTCCAATATTTGCAAAATAGCAAAATTTAATATTCAATCAATATTTATTTTTATTTTTTTAACTAAAAAAAAAAACATTTTTTTCTCGTTTCACCGGTTTTTTACACTTTTCTACTACAAACTCTCCATTATACCTCTTTTCCCTCAACACATTTAAAAAAAATGCAAATTACAATTTCCTTAAGTACAAATCAATAACTCATTTTGTGAAAAACCACTGTAGTCTCAGTTTTGATTGACGATGTTATTTGAGTACTTGATGAAAATGTATTTGAAGAACTTTAAGTATATATTTTCCTATTTATGAAAAAATACTCAAGTAATAGCATATTAAACTGTAATTACACTGAAAATTTGTTATTAAAAGTAGAAAAAAATAGAAACCTTGAAAACAGTTTCGATGATCTATTATGTACAGAGAAAGAAAAAATCTGGACTTAACACTTATATTTTTCCATTACTTTTTGAATTTCCAAGGATTAAAAATACATTTGGTTTTAGAAATGCTGATAAAAAAAAGTACTTACTTTACGAATTATAAATACATATGTAAAAAGTGTTGCATTTTTTATGTCAGCTTATAGTGTATTATCAACATTAAATGTCATATTAATTTTGTCTGCTTGAATTCGAAATACGTTTTATGTAATGCTCATTAAAACAATTACAGAAACGTATATTAATAAGTATTTTGAATTTTACTAAAACTTGTATAACTTAAAAAATTAAGATGATTTTTAGTAATTTTCAGATTTAATTGTGTAACGACCAAATGTTCAATTTTTAATGATAAAAAAACAGTGTATTTTCTTTTCATGCAAGTATTCACAATCTAAATAATGTAAGAGTTTCAATATAAACATTGTAATTTATATTTTTTATTTTGAGTAAATAAATTTAATATTTAGATTTATATTTTTACACTTGAATATATCTATTGTTATTCCATTTCACATGTAAACTTTATTTCAGACATTTTGTGAAATAATTGAAAACTTACGAGGAATAAATAAGATTGTATTCACAAAAAATATTGAAAAAATTAAACATAAAATGACATGATATTATAGATATATTTAATTTTGAAATAATTTAATAAATAATATTGGAAGCAAAACATTTAATACCTTAAATATAAAAAAAAACAATGAAACAGATCTTTTTTAATTAGTAATAATGAATACTCATGTTTTTTACCTGACACACATTTAATCACACAAGTGATTCTGGTTCAAAATTGTCCACTTTTGTAAGCAACTTTCAATAGACGAAAGTAAATGTATAAAGGAATTAACTTATATTCTTTGAAAAACAATAACTTACTAAACTAAATCTTGTGGCATGATAGCCTATTGGGGCTAAGGTTTACAATGCCTAAATCTACTTACTTGGCTGAAGGTTCTGTGGTGTGAAGCATATTTCCCGGTTAGGTAGTCAGCTTAGCGCAAAACACTCAGTGTTTAGTGTTCCAAGCATGCTTGTTACTCAGTTTTATCGACCCACGAAAGGGATGAAAGGCTGAATTGATATTACCCAACCCAAGAATTGAACATCCGACCTGTGCGTTGATAGCGTGAAACTCTACCACAGGTCTCTGGCTTCAAAAGAACTTTCTAGATACGTAAAACTAATTAAAGTTAGAAACATTAATGTGAAAAATTGAAGTAATAATTAAAATAATAAATATATTTGCACAATTAAAATATGAAGTCATGTAAAGGAAATATATTTCAAATATTTAAGGGAGATTTTGTTTATTTAATGATACGGAACACAACAATTTTATATAAAATATTAAATATTTTGTTTTTATGTAAGAATATTTACATTAGTAAAATATGCTCTGGAAATGTAGAAATCCACGCGAGCATTGTATTTCACAATATCATGTAGAAACATTCTTGAATATAGATAGTTATTAAATCTTATAAAGTTCTAATCTGTCATTTGTGTTGCTAGAAGTGCTAGAAATATTTTAAGATTTTAATTTTTTTTAAATATAATTTCTTGAAAAACATAATTTGAATGAGATAAAGTTTTTTTATAAGAAAAATAAACATTGAAATTTTAATTCCATATCTGAGCAGGTAACTAATGCATTAGAAAATTATAAATTGTATCAACATAATAGTTTATCGAACACAAAATAAATGAGTTTTATAGAATTTTAAATCATTACTATTTAATTTGCATTTTTGTTTTAAAAGCCAACACTGTAACACTTGGAAAATTTTAATGGTCTACCATAAAATGAGGTTATCAAATTATATTATGTGCGGATATACCAAGGATTTTGAGAAATATTTGATAATAATTTAAGGTTTATCAAAGTTATTTTTATAAAAATTTATACTAAGATTAACTTTATTTATACACACAATAATCGATGGTTAAAATATATTTCGAAATCTCTATTTTATAATGTATTTAATTTCATATCACATTTAGAATGCATAATTTGTATAGTTAGGAAAACTGAAATTTAACTGTATATGATTAAATATCTTATTGTAAGAATAAAATATAATTTTCTTACTACAAATTTAATTCTTAATAAACATGTGTAACAAAATGTTTGATACAAAGTCTCCATCAAATTAGCTTAAAACACCTTTTATTTTATAAAATTTTTACATTTGCAATTTTTAAGAATTCACTTCAACTGAATTCATAATTTCTGGAATCTATTTTATATTTTAACAAAAGCGAAGATAGCTTCCGCGATGTTGTTATAACACGATTTTGCTGTTAAAGCACAAAATTTCAAGCCTGGAAAATCAAAAATAAAATTTTAGTTAAGAAAAGAATGAAATCGCTTCAAAGGGCGCTTTTTTATCGCAAGAAGTTGTTCTGGAGTTCTAAATCTAATTTTCACTTCATTGAAAGGAGATTTTTTTCGGGAAGATGTCTGGTTGTTCAATGCTATTCAAGTGGGAATCGAAGATCCACAATTGGACTCAGATCCAAGAAAAAAGTAGTTTTTGGCATAAAAGCACCTGGTGCCCAGTGGAAATGTTTTTTCTCATCTCGTGCAAAAATAAAATGTCTCCGGTCTACAGATTTGTTAACAAATATTATATTTAAACCACTTTATAATAGTTTTCTTCTGTAAATATTTATGTTTAAATTTAAAAGAATAATTCTTAAAAAGATAAAAAAAAAGTTTACATTTTATATTATTCAAATTGCAGTGAAATCATATAAAAATTATATAAATCTGAAACTCAAAATTTAGAGAAACAAATAAAATAATAAATAAACAGAAGCCATATAATATAGTGGATTCGCATTTTAAACTTCTTAAACGTTCATATAATAACAATACAATATCAAATTAAAATCGTTAGACATATTCCATATTCCTATGACTAATAAGGATTTTATTCATAAATTATAATTTTATTTAAAATTATTTTTTCACTGAATATATTTAGCTATGATGAAAGTTAATTTCGTGTTTTTATTGCGTTTTTGAAGATTTAAATACATTTGATTGTTAGATTTATTCCATTTTAAGTTTTATTCCATTACTTACTATTTGTCATATGAATCTTTCAATTGAGGAGGGATATGAATTAAACTTTTCTAATATATTTATTTCAAACTGTCTAATTAAGTCAATAATAATCTTTTAGATAAAATTTTGAAGAATTAATATGCAAATGCTAATATAGTAATAATTACTTCATTCTTAAATGCATAATTGTTAAATATAGAATTAGATGTTCTAATGCAGTGTAAGATGTTCTAAAATAGATTTCGTCGTAAGACAATCATTTTTCATTTTGCTTTTTAAAAATATTTTATGGGATAATAGTCTAAATTCTCAGGTGTTAAAACATCCGAAATTCTATTCAAAAGATATTCACGCAGGATGAGATAAATTGAAACCAAATTACTATGATGTAAAATTGCAAGGTAAACAAGAAAGTTCTGACCGTTTTCTCATTGCCATTGAATGAAGTAAGAATAAATAGTGTGTGACATGGTTGAGAACTCGCTCAGTCAAGAGTAGGAATGTCAGTTAATATAAAAGCAAGTCCTCTGCGCACATTCATCAATCGTATTGTATCGAATTGAAATGGAGGAGTCAAAAGAGCTCGTGTGGTGTTGTTTTCTGTACGACTTTAATATGGGCTTATCCTCTGCTGTATCAAGTCACCGAATATGTCAAGCATTTAAGGATAGTGATGTAAATGAACGTACGGTAAGGCATTGGTTTCCCAGATTCAGGTTGGGAAATTTACCCCTTTGCAACTACGCAAGATTATGCTTTGTATCTGGTGGACTAATTGTCAAGTAATTCACTATGAGTTGCTGACAATAGGCCCTAGCGGTCACACCGGACAATTGAAACGTGTGCAACAGGCATTGCAATAGAAGGAAAAAGCACTAGTTAATCGCAAGGAAGTATAGTTCTTCGCCAATAATGAGAAGCTGATGTCCGGTGATTGGGTCGGAAATACCATAAAGCGACTTGGTTGGGAAACTTTATACCATCCTCCTTACTTACCTGAACTTGTATCATCAGACTAATAACTCTTCCATTCCCTGGACAATAATCTTCGTGGAAAATCTTTCACAAATGAAGTAAATTTGTGTCAAGCTTCACGGACTTCTTTGCATTTATTTCCTCGCAAGATGCTTACACAATTAGAGACACGTTGTTAGGTGCTGGATACCGATGGTTCTTACTTAGAGGACCAACAAAAGGCTACATTTCTGGGGGTAATATTTTTTTCAATCACCGAAAACAGCAAGATTTTTCTTGTTTACCTTGTGTTACTTATGTAGTAAATATCAGAAGGAAGAAAAATTTTATTCTGTATGATAATTTAATGATTAGATTAAATATTTTCTAAATTCATTCTTATTAACTAAAATAAATACAAACTAAATTGATTTTTATTGGAAAATATTTTAAATCGTTTTTTTTTTTTTTTTTAAGAATACAAAGTATCTTCAAAACTTTTTTAAAAGATCAAATATTGTTAACGGTATTTGCATGTTTAGCCACACATTGGCAGCAGATACAATCATTTTACTGCATTATTTTAATCTTGTAGAAATTTTTCAATCTTCTATAAAAATCTCTTATAATAAGAAAAAATATGTATTTATTGCATCAAGGAATTTATTTATTGAATATTTTTTTACTTTAGTACCCGGAGCTCAGTTATTCATGCGTAAACTGAATAAAGTATAAAATATGTTAAATAAAAGCGAAACATATATTAAAATCATTTTTCCTCCCTAATATTCTATATTTCTAAATAGCTGAAAGAATTTTTACAAAACTTTAAAGAATATTGAGATTATTAAAAATTTCTTTTTATATTTTTCTTAATTTTTTTTTATACAAATATATATTTTAAAAATATAACTTCGATAAATACTACGTTAAATAAAACTATACATATAATAGAAGTATTTTAAAGTTAATTAATTATATTATTTTATTTTGAATTCAGTTATTTTGTGATTACATAAAATTGTTGAAACTAGAGATATAGTTGGAAAAATGTATATAAATATATTTCAAATAAAAATATTTTTAAATAATATTAAAAATAATTTTTCAAATTCACAAAATATTAAACATTTTAACATATTTCAATCACAAGATAGTTAATATTAATTCAATATATAAATTTTTAAACTGACGAAAAATAAATACAGAAAACTTATGCCCTTCAACCATTCCTTTAAAGATTCAGAATTTAATATTAAGAAGAGTCAAGGAATAAAGTTTAATTTAAGAAAGGAAATATTTATATAAGAAACAAATTTTTATTTAATTTTAACTAGGTTTTCTGAGAAATTTATAATTCATATTAAGAACATGCAAACTTTTAAAATAAATTATTTTTTAAAATATTAAGTAATAATTTTTAAAATTATTAAATATCTTTTAGTAATTAGTACAGTAATTATTGAATTAAAATACTTATTTTGAATTTTCGATATGTTTTGTTATTTTATACCATATAAATATTTATTAACTCAAGAAGATTTTCTATAAAATTGATAGTTTATAAAACTTGTTTTCATGTCAAAACTGTACCTGTTTTCATTTGCACCGAAAAGTAATTGCAATTCATAAAAAGTCATTATTACTAAAACTCAACGTTTTCTTAAATTAAATCTGATAATCAACTGTTTCTTAAAAGAAAAAAAGGTTTTGTATTAATATTCAAACCTTTTTTTTGTACTTTTTAAGATACTTGCTTAAAGTCACCGACTTAGTTATCTAACCAGTGAGAACAAAGTTTTAAAGGAAATCTCTTATTAAAAATATGTGCTCAAAAATCACAATATCCATAATGTATAATTTTGATAAAAGTAAATTTAAATTATAGCTCTAATAAACCCATAAAATGAATGTCGCTCAAAATACTTCTTGCAACACGTTATTTATTTCTGATAATATTTTTATAACAAATGCGTCTAGTTTCAATGATTTAATAAATATTTACATAAATTTGTTATTAAATTTATAAAGATATGTTTGTCACACGTTTTATTTTTTCAAATTACTTTTATAACATACGTAAAAGGGAATATAAAAATATTTAAAAATTGAAATTATTTATTTATGTATTGTTCTATAATTTTTCACAATTGCAACAATTAAGTGTAACAACTTTAAGTAAAATATATAAATGATAAGACATATTTCAATATATTTAGCAAAAATATTTCGGTCACATATTTTTAAAAAATATTGCATATTTTCCAATTTTTTTATTAGTATAAATATTATATTAACAATGCTAAAAATATTTTCTAATATAATTAGGTATTCATAACGTAATTAAATCTCTAGTAAACAATTATTAGATAAAATAACCTTAATTTTCCTACAGTTTTACTTGCGTAATTATATGCAAGTGAAATTAAAGGTAGTTTTATTTAAGAAATGCGTTTTCCTATTCATTCTTTAAATAATAATTAATTTTTTTATAGTAATTAATAAAGAATTCCTTAAACAGTGGTGTAGTAATTGAATTATACTGGAAATAATATTTTAAAATTTCATTTACTTCAAATTTATATAACTCTATAATAACATAAAATTTTGATTAAAATGTTACACAAGATATATTGCATTTCTTCAAATACAATACTTCTTACTCAACCATAATTAGAAGTAAACTAAATAAGATATTACTGGTATCTTGTTTTTTATTTTACATAATTTAAAGTATATATAAAGTATTTATTATTTTCATTCCTTGTAAAATATAAGTATTGTACTCATGAAAAAAGTGTAGGATGATCATGAAAAAGTGACGGTAATACATTCGTTTTTATGGAACCATGAAATAGTTAAAATTAAATATTTCATTTGCAATATCGTTCTTATATAAGAAAGACTTAATTGCTTTTATCCAATTTTTATGTAAAAAAAGTTTATTATTAGTTTTTTTTAAAAAAAAATCATAAAAGGAAAATTAACATTTATATATTTGTGAGACATTCTTGATATAGATAATTTTCAGTCGTGAAGCATTAAACTTTTAATTAATAATCATAATATTATATATATATTTAAAAAATTAAATTTCTATAGAAAGAGCATGTTTTATCAACTAAGAAATTAGGATTTTTATGTTTTTAAACGTTTAATTATGCTTTGAATAAAAATATACACAATTAAATATTGGAAAATTTAAACAAATTAATATTCCAATTTTAACTATCAATAATTTTTTATTCGAAATAACTTTTATTATAAATGATATTTTTTAAATTAAGGAGTATTTTGAAAAAACTTTCAAGTGTTATGCAAAACATTACTTTATATTTTAAAAAAGTCAAAGCAACTTGGTTGACAATTGTTTAATTTTTGAGTTGGAAAAAATTGAATTCGATTACAATAAAAATACTCCGTTTTTAATACAATGCCTGAATGATTCTATTTTCTTTGAAAAAGACCACCAAAATAAATCATAATTAAATTCTCTTCTAAAACTCTGATATAAATATTTAAAAAGAATTATGTTATAAATATATTTCTTTATATATTTTCCTATACGTCTCGTCTATGTGTTCGTAAAATGTATAACAATTTTAAATAGTCACTTAATACTAATTAACTTAAAATTGTTTTTATTTGTGACTGTATCAATGAATCCGTCTAAGCACTCTAATGTGAGAAATCCTATAGTGATGATCACTTTTAATATAAATATTTTTATAAACCATTATAATATTTCTATATTCTTTAAATTTATTGCGATAGAAACTAACAACTTTAACTTGGAATTGAATATGTTAGAATTATTAAATAAGGGACATATTTTGATATTTTTAAGTAGATTCTGTTAAATTATAAATTATAAAATTTCTCAACCAGATAGAGTTAAAAAGAGTTAATGCGTACTATATCTAAGCCAAATTAATTAGTTCAGAAATTATACTAGAATCAGGAAAAGGTAAAAAGTGATTCGGATTATTATAATTAACCCATAACATTAATTAAAATAAAAATAATAAATTTAAAATATGACTTCAATATACAACAGAAGATAACATATTAAAAGTTCAGAATCTATTCTCTGTAGCATATTGTTATTATTTAATCATTTATATTGTTACAACTAAGATAAATTATTATTATAAAAATCTAAAGTATAAATCGATGAAAGCAAATTATTTTTAATGTATGAACTATAGTATATAAAAATATACTTTTCCTGATACGTAAGTGTAATATAAATCCTATCAGGATATTCTCTTTAAGAAAAATGTGTGAATATTGTAGTCACGTTTACACACATTTCATTATAAGACTTACGAATATAAAATAATAAGGACATAAGATAATATATGGAATAATCACCTAAAAATTGAAAACAGTAAGTGCCTTTAAAAAATTTCTATGACTATTTTACATTGTGTTGTGCATTATTATATTATAAGAATAATAGTTTTATGGCATTGAAATAAGCAATGAACAAGAAATTTTTGACGATTGACTATTTATTAGAATGTATCCAATGTATATTAAAAGGTGTGTGTGTGTGTGTGTGTGTGTGTGTGTGTGTGTGTGT
>JAPDSC010018911.1:0-13471 GCA_026290005.1 Latrodectus geometricus
AAAAAAAAAAGGAAAATTTAAATAATTCATATTACATATTTAATCTGGGCATATGGATGAATTTAATAACTGATCATTAGTTTATGCTGATTTTTAGTTTAATTTTTTTATGTTTCAGCTTATGATTGTGTAACACTTATCACACACTGAATAAGAATCTGAAGAATTTACAGTTTCATGCCTTCGGTCTATTAAATATTGATTTTGTACGATGCAATTCAACATTTTCCCCTTTCCTTTTTTTCTTAAATTATTAAAGTACATATCACTGTTTCTCAGGAATATCGACTCTCACTTCCTATTGATGTCACAAATAGTATATTATATTACTTCACGTAGTATATATGTTACCGTGAAAGACCGAAATCAGAGAAAGTCGACATTCACCGGTGAATGTCAACACATACCAAAAACGTTGGTGAAAGACCGTACAATTGATTACATTTCTTGCACTTTCGGACCATCGCCGGTATATGTCGACAATCACAGACAAGCTTTGGTGGAATTTGAAAAGATGATTAAAGAGCTCGAAAAGGAGATAACAGAAGGCAACGTCAACAAAGAGGTGCGGCCTAGAGCATTTAATTTGTTTTTGATTTGTTTGTTGTCAGGTTTGTCCCGCGGGTTAAAAATCCTCTACACTTCCTCTACTCACCGTGATTGGTCACTCCTCCTTTCTAAGAGAGGCGATAAGTTACGTCACACATGTGACGTTTTTCACGCCTGAAATATTGAGATAAGAAAATGCAAATCTGCATTTCTCCTCTCCGGATACGGAGAGATGAAACGCATATTCAAGATTCACCATTAGTGCATGGTGGATGTCGACATTTGCCGGTGTAAGTGAGAAATGAGGATATCTAGCAAATATTTTGGACATACACCAAGCGACTACGTGAATGTTGACATTCACCAGCGAATGTCGACATTCTCCAGATTTCGGACTTTCACGGTAATATATACAAACTTGGTTATAAGTAAATTGATAAGATAGTTGTAATTATTATTTGGGAATTTGGACTTATTTTGGTGATCATAATTTTATAATAATGAACCTACTGTAAATTATGCTAAATTAGTAGGTCAACGATTTGGCCTTAGGTCCTCAATTTAATATTATGTTAGTTAGATCCAGTCTTCAGGAGTAGTTGTAAGTAGTGATTAGGATTTCATTTTATATTGTAATTGTGTGTAGTGATGAGGATTTCACTTTAAATCGTAGTTGTGTGTAGTAAGTAGGGTTTCACTTTAAATCTTAGTTGTGTGTAGTGCTTAGGATTTCATTTTAAATCGTAGTTGGGTGTAGTGATTAGGATTTCCCTTTAAATTGTAGTTGTGTGTAGTAAGTAGGGTTCCATTTTAAATCTTAATTGGGTGTAGTGCTTAGGATTTCATTTTAAATCGTAGATGGGTGTAGTGATTAGGATTTCAATTTAAATCGTAGTTGTGAGTAGTGATTAGGATTTCACTTTAAATCATAAGTCTTGGATGAATTAATCTTTGCAAAAATTGATCTTATGACAAGGCAGACCAAACTAATGCATGTTATATCATTGTTTGGAATAATAATAATTTTAAGTGTGGATTAAACGGATACACACACACATTTCTATTTGCCAATTTTTCTCATTCTAAAACACTTATAATATTAAAGATAAATGTTTTCTGTAATATTACACACTTCACATATTATGCAAAGAAGCTGCTTAAAATCAATTTGCTATTTCTTAACATGGCTCTATTTATGACTAATTCACTTAAAACATCAGGCAGATTGTTATATCTTAAAATATCTTGCCCACACTTCGTTTTACTGACTCAGATTTACTGTACGGTCATTCTTGGCGCAATTTTTCAAAGTTGGTGATAAATAACTTTTTCTGGCCACCCAACCAATTCTGGCCAATCACAGATGAGGGACCAATGAAAAATGGAATATTCTGTATATTTTCAGACCTCGCTTGTCCAAGTTGGCAAGATTTTTGGCAATTTTTGAAAAAGTTGCCAAGAGTGACCGTATAGAAAATTTTTACTATTTTACTTAATTGTCATCGATGATCGATATAATAAACATCACGATTACACATTATACTTCTCCTTTATGTAATACCAAAAAATGATTATATTTTCGTAATAAATTTCTCAGAATCTAAAAACTATGTAACAGCATTTCGAGAATGACGAAGCATTAAAATACGAAGAATAAAGATCAGAACATTTATCAAATTACAGTAGCCATTTGTTAATAAAATTACAAGAGACACGGATTAGGGTTCTTGCTGGTGAATTTTCTAGATAAATGACTTCAACTTGATATCCTAATTAAAAATCAAATATATTTCATTAGTTTTTATTTTATCAAATATTAAAAGATTTCTTAAAACGAACTTCCAACTTTAAAATATTTTTTTAAGATTGCTTATCCTCTTTCTCATCCATGTGTGGGTGTGAATAGAAGTTGGATTTAAATTTTTAATTATTGTGACAAGTTTATTCATATTCATATTTTATTCTGAGGAAATAGTTCTTATTTTATATTCAATATAATGTTTTCAAAAGTTTTCTTCATTCAAATTATAATATTTATCTTCTAGCTAAAATGTCCCAACCACAGTAAGTAATTTATGATCCCCTTTAGAATTTAGCACAAACAATAATTAATTTCAAAGGTTTTCATAAAGACTTATTCTAACTATCAAAAAATTATAATTATATTCATTTTAAAATACAATCACATTTACGATATAGAGCGAAGGGAATAGAAAACATAATTTATAGTGTCGGGAAAAAACATTTTATGGACTTCAAAGTTTCAGGGTAAAATATGCCAACCTGATAACTAATTATATCAAACTTTGTTTCTGAAAATAATTAAAGCTCATAATTTATTTGAAATGAATAACCTACTGTGGTTAATTAATATATTAGGTTGGGGAAAAAGAAATCCATTATTTTTACCTGAACTTTATGTAACTTCTTTTGGATTCGCTTTGTAAAAAGGCTTAAAACAGCTTTCATGTAGATTTTTAGGTCTTGCGCGTTACGACTGCGGACATGCGGTTAACTTCGATCATTTTTGATATTTTATAGACATTTTCGACGATGCTGTATCCACATGCGAGGTGCATCTCTAACATCAAAAATACCCGAACGGAATCGACGAAACAAAAATTGTACGTAACTGGTTGTTACAGTCTTATATAGGACGATAAACACCCTTTACAATTTCAGCCACCTGGTTAGCCTTTTCGGCATTATAAAAGAAAAACGAAATTGTATCGAATTTTCTGTTTGTTGTCTTCCATTTTTAAAACCTTGTACTCGTAACTGAATTAATCAAACAAAAAACCGCAAGAGGATATTTTAGTGTCAAATGTCACCTTTCCAACGAGCATAAATCTGAAATTGTTTGATAGATACCTCACGAGATATCGATCACTAAAGACGTCTATAGAAAAAATAATGGATTACTTTTTTCCCAACTTAATATTTTTAGTCTAATATAATCACATAAATTTTGTATAAAATTATTCAAAACACATTTGTATCCAAGAAAAATAAGGTTTAAAATATTTATGATGTTTTAAGTACTTACTTTATTCAAGGTCAATATAAAAAAAAATTTATTACTGTTATTAACGGCAGTCACTTGTCATTCAAGTTATCGTTTCAATTTAAGTGTGCTTACAACTGATGCTTCTCCAGGGCTCACCATGGTTTAAAGGTAAGATAATGCTGTTATGAACAGAAGGTTCTGAGTTCGATTCCAGCCACTGTTCAGCAACCAGAACTACGTGCAGCGATTCGGTCTCCAGCTTGCACCCCTTTCGATGTGGATTTCTCGGTGTTTTCCTTGTTTCCTCACTAGAGACACGTGAAAATAGGGCCTACTATCTATGAAAAGTCTTCCCGGAAGGCAATTTACGTGATAGACAGCAAAATACCTTACAATAGACTTTCGTCATTAGAGTGTCTACCATATAGTGCCGTCAAATTGATGATTTTCGAGAGCACAGTGCATATCATAATATAAAGTTTTGGAAGAAGCATCGATACAACTTTTCGCAGCGTTCAAAAATAATTTTGTAACATCACTTATCGATTTAAATAACTAAATGAATTATGCCTACAGAATCAAAAATTAAAAGATTAATGTAAAAAAAATTGGAAAGAAAGTTCTCACAAACCTTTCGTCAAGGGAATCAACCAAATATTACTTCTAGTCATCGAAAAATCAACATTGAAAAGTAATTATGTAAAAATATTTGAAAATTGCTACAACTATTTATTATGTTGAAGGGTATCAAATGATTATTTTAATTCAGTTTTTAAGCATTTCAGTATTCAATTCCAAAAGGGACACTTATTAATAATTTTATAATCTTTTTCATCTCACAGAAATTTTTAATCAATAAATTTTTACTGTAATCCAACGCCGCCCACCCTGTCTTGTGACCAGCGGGCCTGACTGTGAATAGGAAGGTCTTGGGTTGGAATCCCGGTTCGGGAATGGATGTACTTTCTCTCTCTCTCTCTCTCTTGTGTGTGAGAGAGAGAAAATGGAAGGTGACTATAGCTGTCTGAAAATGGTACTCACTCTCTGAAAATGGAGGGTGACTATAGCTGTAATCTGATTGGTAGAAAGTTAAAATGTGCTCTGAAAGGGCGTGCCTTACGAAATTTTAAGAAAAGAATTTGTAAACATGGTAAAATTCTAAATTAAGAAACGCGCACGCGACTCTTAAGATAAAGCTAAATATAGGAGATACTACTTAAGATAATTTACTATCGATTCTTAAACGTTGTTCCTTTCGAAAGTGTACTCTTCTGACCAACTATAAATAAAATAGCCATTAAACAATGATAGCTTTAATATGTCAACATAGCCTGTACACGTATATATTAGGTTGGGGAAAAAGAAATCCATTATTTTTACGTGAACTTTTTGTAACTTCTTTCAGATTCGCTTTGTAAAAAGGTTTAAAACAGTTTTCATGTAGATTTTTAGTCTTGTACGAAGCTGCTGACATGCTGTCAAGATTGATAATTTTTGATATTTTATAGACATTCTCGACGATGTTGTATCCATGCGAGGTGCATCTTTAGCATGAAAATACCCAAACGGAATTGATGAAACAAAAATTGTGCGTAACTGGTTGTTACAGTCATATATACGACGATAAACACCTTTCACAATGTTAGCCACCTGGTTAGCATTGTGAAAGGTGTTTATCGAATGTATCGATTTTTCTGTTTGTTGTCTTCCATTTTTGAAACCTTGTACTCGTAACTGAATTAATCAAACAAAAAACCGCAAGAGAATATTTTAGTGTCAAATGTCACCTTTCCAATGAGCATAAATTTGAAATTGTTTGATAGATACCTCACGTGATAGCGATCACTACAGATATCTACCGAAAAAATAATGGATAACTTTTTCCCCAACCTAATATATATATATATATAATCACAGTAGACTAGCTTGCGTGTATATTGTAGTATTTCTCAATAATTGCTGTGAAATCATCACTTGTGATTTGATTTCCCTGTTGCTATGCGATTGTTATCCTCAGAGTTTTTTCAATTCGTTTTGTTTTGTCAATCATTAGAGAAAGAAAACAGGATATAATGCAGTGTTACATACTTGTAAATAATCCTTACATGCACCAGTAAAAAACGTCCTAAATCCAATTTCTCGTATACTGGCCATGATGACATGGTTAGGAGGAGCAAGAAGAAAAATACTGCAATGCATTTGCAGAGAATAAGATATTTTTTCTGTTGCTTTCAGGATTCCAGCTGACAAGGGACCTGAGCTCTCGAGGGAAATGTTCAAATAACCGCTTCCTCCCATAGTTTCTACAACATCTGCAAGTAAAATATAATTATAATTAAAATACGGTACATTTTACAAAGTTGCTTCAGCAGTATATTTTTTTGCACCCAACCCACCCTTGAGTTGGGCTCTACCAGTTAGTGAAAGCAGTTGGGTGGGAGTATATGTAATTTAGAATCAGAGATTGGGGCCGCGGTGGCCTGGTTGGTTACGTAGTCGTTTTCGTTACCGAAGGTAGTGAGTTCGAATCCCGGCTTAACCGAAGATCCGTCGTGTCTACTAATGGAGGCTGAAGCGCGTAAAATATATCTGCTCCTTCATGTTCCCATTCCGAGTTAATACCTCTGGAGGTGGGTGGAACCAATTATTTTTTTTATATTTAACAGAAAAATTAAGTTTGATCTTTTTCTTTTTTAATCAACACACTAGCTATTTTAGTCTGATGTTTCATTGTATTGGATTTTCCGGAAAGTTAATTCATTTTATATGAAAATGAAAAACGTATAGCGAATAAATATTTTATTGAATTGTATATTGTCAATTCTAGTCGAATACCTTTTATCATCTGTCTGCTTATATAATAGCAATATATAATATCAATATATTATAATAAATATAATAGCATTATACATACTATAATAATACTGTAATAAAACATACTATAATAGCAATATATAATAGCATGATTTCATACTCATAAAATGGTTGGTTTTCACTAGTGAAAAACTAATTCAGGTTTGAAAAACGAAATGACTTTCCTAACAACCCAATGCATTTCTGTCTGTTTTAATACGTTTAATTTGAAAATTTCTTTTTTGATATATATACACCATGAGTTTATACATATTTATTAGAAATGCGTGTTTATGCATGGAGTATATCTGTAGTTCTTTGCAGAACATACAAAATACAGACAAGATGTCTGGAACACTAAAAATTTGACTTTTCCAGAGTCAAACAGTATCTGAGGTTTGATGATTTATCTTACAAGTCAATATACTACAAATGTACTACAAGTGATATTTCGAATCATTAACACCAATTTAAACCTTATTTCAATTCAAGGTCATAAACTATGCTAATTTAATTTCATATATTGAGAGAATTTCTTATCTTTTAATGATACTTTCGACTACTCAATTTTTTGAAGGACAGATGAAGGTCATATCAGAGTGTGAAAGGACCTTCTCGTCTTTACAGTGATTTTAGTCTACTCAATATTTCTGTTGCCAAGGCAATCATTTGATGAGTTGAGAAACTTGATTCAAGGGAGGACCTAATATATTTAATTCTTTATGTCCGTGTAAGTTGGACTTTTGTTGAATAAATGAAAATTCTTTTATTCAAAAACATTTTTTGTGACTGAAAATATACAACTGGTTTCAAACAATTCAGAAAATAAACGATGTGTACATCGTTTATTTATTTTTTTTTTAAACCTAAAAAACTTTCAAGCTGATTACTTATTTAGATTGAAGTCTTAAAGGACCCACCACAACAAAAACATTTGTAAATCATAAAATATCAGATATTTTTTTTAAAGGAATTATTCTCAAACGAAAATTTGCATAATTTGAAAGTATTTTAAATATTTCACTATTATAGAGAAAATCCAGACTGTAAAACATATAAATGTCCTAAAGATTGATAACGTCAGTTATTTTTTACCTTTTTATTGATATTAAATTTTAATAAAAGCCGTATGATTAAAATGAAAGACCAAACAATTTATCATTACAAGAATTTTTGGGAACCATATTAAAAAAGAGAAGAAATTGTCCAATAATTTTTCTCTTCCTTAAAACTTAACTTTCAATTGCTCTTGGAATACTTTTTATAAAAAATGTACTTATTAATTTGTGAACTTATTTATGACTATAAGTGTACATTTAAACATAAAGCTGAGAAAAAGCAAGAGGTTTGCATCTTTGCACTGTGTTTATGTATAATACACACACATTAAATTCATCCTGTATTATTTTAATTGTAAAATGATTAATGGTTATTTTGTCATAATCGGATTCTTAAATTTTAATTCTTTTGAAAAACATATTACAATTTGTGACGTATAGAAAACAATTTTTGTGTATCAAGTCGTTAAATTCTTAGTTTTTTTCTAAAGCCTGCTGTAAAACGAGTGTATTCGAAAGAGTTAGCGTTGTACCAATGAAAGCATTAATTTGATCTTTAAATTTTACCTTTTAAAGAAATGTATTATAGTTTGTAAAATAAGTAGAAATAGGTTTTTGAGTACCAAGTTTCTTAATTATTGGTTAAAAATTTAGACACATATATTATAACAGGAATATCTTCAAAAGATTTAGAGCTATAAATCCTCCAACTGTAGTGGTTAACCGTAGATTTGTTAGAGTTGAAGCCATACAATTCACCCATACAAATTGAATTGTAGCCGGCCAACCTGTCTAGTGGTAGCGTAACTGACTACGGATGGGGAGGACCTGGGTTCGAATCCAAGCTCGGGCATGGATGTACTTTCTCTTTCTTTCTCTGTGTGTTTCTTGTCCTTTCCTCAGATGATGGATGGATGTGGTCCGCCCTATAAACGGGTTTGTGGTGATGTGGCGTGGGCGATGCTACTCGTACCTCCGTGACTTGGTTCACAGGTGCCCACCGGGTAGCGATAAAATCAGTAGCAGTTTCCGGCCTTGTTGTTGCAAATGGAATAATGTATGTACTTACTTGCTCAAAAGTGCCCGCCATTAGAAATAAAAAAAAAATTGAAATGTGCTTCTGTGTGCTACTAGTATTAATCACACAAATTCTGGGAATCAGAAAAACTAAATCTACAGATTCATTGACTGTAATTAATGAAATCATTGAAACTCTAATGCTGCCCACCCTGTCTAGTGGTTAGCGTAACTGACTACGGAGGGGAGGACCTGGGTTCGAATCTCGGTTCAGGCTTGGATGTACTTTCTCTCTCTTCTTGTCTTTGTCCCTTCCTTGTATGAACGAACTATGGATGGTTGCCTACCTTATAATTGGGTACTTAAGGCATGTGTGTACTGAGGAAATCGGACTCCACACCAAATTATGGAGTATGGGAGCAGTGCACCCCATACTACCAGCCTACCTGGCACAAGACAACAACATTGAAATTCTAATGAACTTTTTAGGAAGTCGAACTTGCATTGTTTGAGAAACCTGATAGTTCCTTAACATATGAATTTAATAAAAAAAAATGTCAAATTTAAACAAAAATCCATGTTAAATTGAAAATTTTGTAAAAACAAAAAAAGAGTTTATTGGTTTTGTAATGATAGAATAAAGCAATTTTGTAACAGGCATATTTATGGAAGAGAAAAGTAAACACTAAAAGTTAGAAATGGATTACCAAATAAATTACCGTATTTTTCGCCGTATAAGACGCACCGGCATATAAGACGCACCCAATTTTAACGGAGGCAAATCTAGAAAAAAAAGATTATGAACTAAATTCTGTAGTAAAATATTTTATATCAACTGTATAACGTGCACGATGACTCCCCGTGGAATTGTTTCTTTTGGGAATGTTTTCCTTTTAAAGATCAACATTTGCGACAGTTTGGTACCATCTGCACAGCAGGACAGCACAACCGAGTAGTGGGTTTTCTCATGCCCTGAAGTATTTAAGGTTATGCTTTTGGCTCCTTTGTTATCTACGGTTCTGTTAGATGGCGCATCAAACGTTAGCGGGACTTCATCCATGTTCCCAATCTGGCTCATTTCAAAGTTATTCTTCTTCCTCGCATCAATAACAAACTTATGAAAAGACAGAATCTTTGATTCGTATTCCTTGCCATGGTGTGCTTTTGTATTCGCCGTATAAGACGCAGGCACTTTTTCCCCCCGATTTTTGGGGAGAAAAAGTGCGTCTTATACGGCGAAAAATACGGTAATTAAGATAAAACGCACTATAATGCGTGACATAAAACGACTTTTCATCTCCTATGAGTCAAATTCCGCAGTTTAATGCAACAAAGTTCAGACATTGTTGCTGATACGGTAATGCCCTTTGTGTCTAAAGTCTTAATTTAAATGAATGTAGCAATTTTAAGTTTTTGTTATCTAATTATTTTGGACTTTAATTTTTGTGCTTCAACTTTGTTAACTTAAGAGAAGGTCAGGAGTTGTTATTATGAGCAGCTGTATTTTGGAAATGGCAACTCACATCAACTATTCATTTACTGGGTGAAAAGTTAAGGGAAAAAATAGTTTGTTAAAATGTTAAAAAAAAAAAACTGAACTATGATAGATATAAAGAAAACTCTAATATAAAACAAAGCATTAGGCAAATACTGACATCAATCAGAGTAAATAATTAAATGATGATTCACTAATCATTGTACCAGAATGAAAAATTATTGTTTCTGCAAAAATTACAATAATTTGAAAAATGAATTGACTATGCAAAATTAAATGTTTTAATCTCATTATTAAGACTAAGTATGAAGATTTAAAAAAATTATCGAAAATAAAATTTAGGGATGGTGAATCAATATTTTTAAGATGATATTGACAAATATTTTTTGTTGAATAAATAATCGTTGAGGATACCATGCTCTTTCGAATGGAAATTCTCAGATTCCATTTCATTAATAACCAAAGAAAATATATTTTGACTTACGTAGCAGACAGCAAATTATAAATATAAAGCACTTGGCCATTTCCCATGTGTAGGTTTCTGGGAGAATTTTTCGTAGATAATGGGGTGTATTTTCTATGTAGCAAAGGAGAAAATCCTGAAAATTCCCAAGCACCCACCTTGAGAGACGTACATGCAAAAAGCAGAAATGTAATCCATCTTCTCTTGCTCAACAGTGTTGCACCCACCTCGTGAGTCGTACAAGCCATTTAAAATTATAAGGCAATCGACCATTTTACATGTGTAAGTTTCTGGGAGAAGTTTTCGTTGATAATAGAGCATATTCATATGTCGCAAAGGAGAAAATCAGGAAAACTCCCAGGCACCCACCTCGAGAGACGTTCATGCAAAAAGCTGAAATGCAATCCATCTTTTCTAGCTCAATAGTGTTGAGACAGAACCAGAATAACGAAGAAAAAAAAATCTATAAAATTAACTAAGAGAGAAATATAATTCTGATTAATGCAAAAATTTTATTTCATGTTTCCTGACGTATCTAACAATGTCCCCAAAAATTAAATAAATAAATAAACTATCATAATAACAGAACAATGCAGTTTATAAAATTATCAATTTTTGATAGCTACATTAACAGGCTTATTTTACATTGCAAACGAAAAGTATAGAAAGTAAGTGTATTGAATAAATCACAAAGAGAAAAATTAGCTAAAAATCAATTTAAAAATATAGCATCTAATAAAATATTGAAAATAAATAATATAAAAGATATAAAAGATGCTGAACAGTTTTACGTTATCTATAGGGCATTTTGGCTTCGAGGCAAGATCATCTTGTTTGATAGGGATGGGATTTAAAAAAGACAAAAATCACTTAGTGATAAAACTACAATTGATAACTTTTATTTGTTCATTTGTTTGCAATACGTTTCTAGATGTTTGTTTCATAACTTTTACTTATTAGCGATAAAATTTATTATTGACAAAAGACACCTTGATTGCAATGTATTGAGAATTAATATGTTGGACTTTTCTGTTACATTTCTGGTAGCCTATTTCTATTGATCAAAATCATTAAATGCCACCAATAATATAAATTTACAGTGCATTAATTCGACGAGATCAACGCCACAAACCTTGTTTTCTTCTCTCTTAATTTACAGAATACAACAAATAGAGAACAGTGAATCTTGCGAAACATTAAATATATGTCTTTTAAACATGACTGAGTTTGGTTAGGTCTAGTATCGAACACGCTGGTTTCTGAACATTAGCAAAATATTGCCACACTTAGAACCAAATATAATATTAATAAACAATTAGATTTTTGCTTATCTATTGGGCAATAGTATATATATATATATATATATATATATATATATATATATATAGTTATGAAAGTAACGGAAACAGCAGTGGATAAAAGTCACCTTTTGAGAGAGAAATACGTTTTATAAACATTAAAATATAATAACTACCAATTGTTGTTGTGCGCCAGCCAGGCTGGCAATATGGGGTGCGGTGCTCCACTTTTTCAATTGAACCATATTTTGGTGTGGAGTCCGACTTCCTCAGTACACACATGCCATAGGTACCCGTTTATAGGGTAGGCAACCATTCACACACAAAGAAAGGACAAAGACAAGAAAGAGAGAGAAAGAGAAAGTACATCCATGACCAAGCATGGATTCGAACCCAGGTCACCCATCTGTAGTCAGGTACGCTAACCACTAAACAGGTTGGGCGGCAATAACTACCAATTAATTTTATAAATAGAAATGGTTATATTTTTAATATGTGGTACCTTGAGTAGTTCAGTCTTGGATTTTTTCAAAAAGGCAAAGTGGTATACTTTTCAAATTTTCATAGAGAACAAATTGTTGAAGCCTGTCTAGCAGGAACAAGTGTAAATCAAATATCATTACTTTTAGGCTTTTCTAGAGAGATGGTAGCCAAAGTTATGACAGCATACAACTTTAACTACCATCTCTCTTCTTTAACTCGAACTTGTCTTGCACAACATTGCAAGACAAGTTCGGTGCAATATAGTTAGCAGAAAAGCTCAATTTAATCATTGAATATATATATATATATATATATATATATATATATATATATATGGTTATCACAAAATAATAGAAACACCTATGCGTAGGACCACCTTCGGAATGTAACATAGCTTGAAGGGCCGCGGTCACCTGGTTGGTAAAGGCGTTGTTCTCGTAACCGGAAGGTAGAGAGTTCGTATCCCGGCTTATCCGAAGATTCATCGTGTTCACTAATGGTGACTGGGACACTTAAAATACGTCGTGGTCGCAATGTCCTGCATGTTCTCATTTCAAATTAAAACCTCTTGGGTGTTTCGAGCCTGGCCATGGGTATTCTCTAGCTTCTATTTCTAAATTGGAAGACCCAGATGGTGCTGCCATCTACGAGCCAAAGTAGTACTTCCACTCTAGTTTGTGGTAGTTCTGTTCAAAAACAGAAGACGCACTTTCTGACTTCATTCGCACAGTCGGAAAAGCTTGGCTTCACCAAGGGTCATAAGTAACAACAACATAGGTTGATTTCACCTAGGAATCGATTCATATAATAGCTGAATAGTATTTACAGGAATATTGTATTATTCTTCTCAGAGATATATTGTTTGAAAGTTCTGAGAGAGATGCCGATAGAGGATACCGATTTCCTATTGAAGCTCTAAAGTAGACTATAACGGTTCACCTATATCGAGGTCGGGTGACAGCAATAGTCAAGGTAAATGCTTAACTTCATTTCGTGTTCATCAAACAATGATGAGACAAGTCCCACTGCACATAGATAGGTACATTATCATCTTGGAAAACCTCATTTCCAGCAGGATATAAAGTTTGGATCACAGAATGAACATGGTCAGCTATAAAATCGCCATACTTCTCTTCCCAGTAATCCACAGTTTTTCTTTGCCGAGTTTAGCTGCTTTGTTTGTATACTGTCATGACTTTAATCACCATACTTCTAGAAACTCCTAAGTTTGAATGCTACGGACCTACT
>JAPDSC010018917.1:3266-19343 GCA_026290005.1 Latrodectus geometricus
ATAAAATAAACTTAGTAGTTAACTTACACATTAAATTTTCCTGAGGTACAGTCGGGTTTGACAAAGAGATGAAGCAGAAATAAACTTCTCCCGAT
Organism: Latrodectus geometricus; assembly: GCA_026290005.1. Classification (NCBI taxonomy): domain Eukaryota; kingdom Metazoa; phylum Arthropoda; class Arachnida; order Araneae; family Theridiidae; genus Latrodectus; species Latrodectus geometricus. The sequence continues at coordinate 3,362 of JAPDSC010018917.1, forward strand.
ATATATATTTGGGTATAACAATACGATGCACTCAAAAAAAATTATCCAGAGTAATACTCAGGTGTGACATTTTCGAACACCAGTGCTGTACCAGAGATAATCTCGGGCACAGCATTGGTAAAAAAAAAAAAAACACAACATTTTATTCAATTATATATTTTCCTCCATCATCTAAAATGTCAAGCTAACTTACAGGCAGCTTTTTTATGTTATTGCTGTAGGACTATGGTTTTGATGCAATAAAAATTGATAGCTCATTGTGTACAACCTGTTAAAAATTTAATTTTTTTCCAAAATTACTTGGGGCAATATCTGGGGAGTAAGCAGGATGTGGAAAAAACTCCAACCATCGAGCTCGAGCCATATACAGTCTGACATTGATTAAACACTCAACACTTTCTTGATATTCACCAATCAAGGGCGTTTTTGATCAATTCTGAGTTTTGATGGCAAAGTTGTTCACTATAAACTTTTGAAATAATCATTTGATTTTGTTCTAACAGTTCAAAATAAATTACACCAAACATCTCCCAGCAAACAATCAAAATGATCTATTTGGGATGTAAAGACACCTTTGCTGCTGGAATTGGCTGCTTATCTCCATCTGTTTATTCTTTTTCATGTGATGTTATGAATTCTGCGACCCTATCTACTGTTCATTGTGGCTCTGACTACCACAATGTTTCAAAATTAACTTCCTGAATGGGGTTAATTTTCACAATGCTGCTTTTTCAAACTTTACAGACCTAGCAGATTCACCGTACAAAAATAAAAAATGTAACACATTTGTACTGATTATCCATATTCAACTTTTATGGGTACTAAAATGTGTTCAATATTTACAAAAGTTGGTGATGAACTGAATGTTAGTCAAACAATGACAAGTTTAAACAGGTTCAAAATTGTATCATTTTAGTAAATACACCAGTGAATTCAATGCATACTCTTAGGGTGCATGAACTTATGGACTGACCTGATAAGTTCACTGCAGTTTACAATTTTCGTGCCAAGAGCAGCTCAGTTATCCTGTCAACATTGACTCCATCAAGCAATGGTTGGTTGGGTTTTGTGGCGCAAGGTCCAGACAGGACAAGCTGCGCCAGTCCATAACACAATATTGGTTTTCAAAATTCTGACCATACTAAATCTAGATTTTGAAGATTTCATTTACTTAAACCAGAAATTTTACATAATTAGACTATTAAATTTACACACTACAAAACATAAAATTAAAAAAAGAAAATTTAATAAATTGAAAAATGTGTATATTTAACAACTCTATTAGATTTATAAGCTTTTTTTACCACACTGCTTTTACATGTACCTAAACAAAAACTTAGTGTATTACATAAAAAAACTATTCTTTTTATTTTACTGTAGAAAAATCAGAGATCATTTTGCTTCTAAACTAATTTTTAAAAACAGAATTGCATTTTAATTTTGTTTTTCTCAAAAAATGCTTTAATTTTATTTTTTCATCTTGACACTAGATTTTTTTTCTCATTTATTACATTCCCAATCAAACAATTCTAATAAAAAAATTACACCTGAAACCAAACTTACAGTACAGCAGGAAATTGAGGAGCAGGTTTTTTGTTGAAGCTCATAGGTATGAAGGTTAGAATCAAGTCAGTAAATAAATTTTATGTTTCAATTAAATTAGTTTATTTTATAAATGCATGCAAGTCAAAATGATAGCCATCTCTTGCAACATCATTCCAAGCAAACATGCACAAGATCAAGACTAGAATGTACATTTCATAAGGTCATTCAAGCAGCTTTACCCAATTATAATATCTAAACATTTAATTAACATGTAAATGTTAAAATAATTGACTTAACATTTTATATGCCATGAATGCCTAATGCATTAAAGCATTTGGAACACCCATCATGTATGCAAAGGGTAATCATAATGCCAACTCAATGAATATAATTAAGTGGCTATAGCAATTACAAAAAGAATTGACTAAACCCTTTAAAGAAACCCAGCCCTAATTAAAAAGAACAGGCACTTGATATATTGGTAAGTTTTTACTGTTTTAAGATTACCATGATTCATTTTAAAAAGTAATTTATACAACAGCAGCTAAAATATATTTATTGAAATGTGTAATATTATAGTGTTTGAATATCACACAACTAAAATGTATAAGAAATCTTACCTTCTAATTTTTTTCCACTTCTTCGATCACATTTTTCTTTAATTTTGCTGAACTTGCAAGCAATATGGGCTGTATGACAGTCAAGAACTGGAGTGTAACCATTACTTATTTGGCCTGGATGATTCAAAACAATAACTTGAGCAGTAAATTCTTCAGTGGCTTTTGGAGGAGTAGCTTTACTATCCCCACATACATAACCTCTTCTCAATTCTTTAACAGACACGTTCTTCACGTTGAAGCCAACATTATCACCTGGAACTGCTTCAGCTAAAGCTTCATGATGCATTTCAACAGATTTCACCTCAGTAGTAAGGTTGCAAGGTGCAAATGTCACAACCATACCAGGTTTAATTACTCCTGTTTCAACTCTTCCAACAGGCACTGTTCCAATTCCTAATAAATAAAAAATAAACTTGTCAGAAACACTATAATGTGAAGTAAGTAACAGAATATACTAGCAGTATAATTTACCTCCAATTTTGTAAACATCTTGAAGAGGCAAACGAAGAGGTTTATCAAGTGGTCTAGAAGGAGGTTCCATTATATCTAATGCTTGCAATAAGGTCTTCCCTTCTGATTTACCGCTCTTTCTTTCAATACTCCACCCTTTGTACCATGGCATATTAGTACTAGCTTCTAACATGTTATCCCCATTCCAACCAGATATAGGAACAAATGGAACAGTAGCTGGATTATATCCAATTTTCTTAATATAAGTTGACACCTCTTTCTTGATTTCTTCAAATCGAGACTATAATTACAAAACATTCCTTATTAAGCAAAATAGCATAAGAACTATTTTATTTCAGAAGTAAAATGTTGATCAAAAAAATTTAGTTATACTATACATCACAAAATTACATTAAATAAAACAGCATAGTTAAAAACTTAATAAAATCACCTTTAATTATAATCAATAGTTTGGTTTTGGTTGGGTTTATTGGCACAAGGTCCAAAAGAGGACATGCTGCGCCATCATAATCAATAGAGTGCTACTTATAATCATTAATAATACATCAAGCTTTGTTTACTTAAAAATTTTCTTGATAACCCCCATATGATGACATTACTTTTGCATAATTTTAAGGTTTAATACAAATTATAATTTTGTTTAATAATTAAGCTAAAAAAATTTTTCCTTTTCTTATATCCTAAACAGGAGGGTACATAAATGCAATAGCTGAAACACTAAAAATTCATGTTATTTACTGAAGAACTGATAAGATTTGTTAGATTTACAAAATATTGATTTGCTCAGCAGTCATTAACATGAAGAGGAAATATAAAATAAATACAAAATATTGTAACTACTAATGAATCATATCCATCAATTCAAACAAGTAAATTGGTATATATTTATGGGGAAAGAAATAAATATTTGAAAACTAAAAACTTAAATTTTACATATCCAATACATAAAATTACATATCTAACTCATGTTTAAAATCTAGTAAACATTATGGAAACTCGCCTTTGCTTCTTAACAAACAGCAATTTACAGGTATATCAAAGATTAATTATGATTGTTTAAGTTATATTTTTGCATATGAAAAAGATCATACCTCACTAAATGGTGGTTCAGTAGTGTCCATTTTATTAACACCAACAATCATTTGTTTGACACCAAGTGTATAAGCTAACAAAGCATGTTCTCTTGTTTGTCCATTTTTGGAGATACCAGCTTCAAACTCACCAGTTCCAGCAGCAACAATCAATACAGCACAATCAGCCTAAAGAAAATTTCCCAAAAAATTTACAAGATTTTAATTTTAATTTTTTCTTATAAGAATTCTAATATAAATTCATTTAGGATTCAATTAATACATAAAATGATATTTAAAATTAGTGAAATGTTTTTAATCAATATAAGAGTTTTTAAAGTTTTAAAATACAAGATGTTAAAGCCTAATTTAAAAAAGTTCAAATTTTATTAATTGGATTCTCAGGGAACTGGAATTTCCTTGACAAGCTAAAATACATTTAAATTTCTGAAGTTTTCATTCACTATCCCAAGACTTACATTAGTATTTACAAAATATTGTAATTTGGATATAAAAAAATTGTATATAATACTAGTTTCTAAATTCTTTATCACTAAATAGGTGTATTTTTGTAAATTTAACAAGTTTTGTTTCATCTTTAGTTTGAGTAATTGAAACAAATAGTTTTAGTACTGCAATTTATATCAATATTTCTAATGTACAGAACTTTTATGTGCTATTTCTGTGGCAACCAAAAATAGAGAAGTGCATCATAAACATCTTTAAAAAGAATGCTTAAACTCTGATAAATTACTAAATAACTAAGATTACAATAACAAAATAACCTGTACTTTAGTACATGTTATTGTTAAAATTTATGCCATCTTCTCATAAAATTATATACTTTATCTTCTACCAAAGTTATTATGATAGTAATTTAAACAATAAAAGCAACCATTAGTATAATTAAGACAACTTAATTTTGTTTCTGCGGATTATGAATAATTATCTTGGCATGCTACATTAAAGTGACAAATATAACAAAAATATCTATTCTTAAATGAAAATCCTCTCCCATTTTACTAAGCATAGGATATAGGTACCTAAGAGATTTTTTTTTAAACTTCAGAAACCTTACACAGTATTATCCAAATAATGAATTGCATACTTATGTTATTAGATAAAACAAAAATTTATTTATTAACATTCCAACTTTTAAAATCTTTAAAATTGTTTAATCATTCACTTGATAGCATAAATGTTTGTTTTGGTTGATTTGGTTTGACACTTGATCATTTTAAATTTGAGGAAGACTGGGACACATAGTGGATTCCAAACCAAACATCCACACTTTACAATTGATCAAAAGATTTCAAATTTGAAAGCGATATACATTTATTTTACCTCATTTATAAGATAGACTGATTATTATTACAAATATATAATGTAAACAAAAAGTAAGAAAAACTTATATCAGTTTACTATGCCTTTAAAATGCATAAGATACATTTCTGTCAACAAATTAAACACAAGAGAAAAAGAAAATACTATCACACATGTATATACACTAAGAAATAATTTAAAAGTATAAGGACTTGGCAAGTAATTTCAGTTTGGGTCTAGAGCTAGAATAAACTCACTTCCTAACATTTTTATTTTCAGATGAAAATATGAATTACAACAGTATATATTCTAGATAAAGAGTTTAAAAATCAATATTGTTTACAAATTCATTTCTAGTGTGAATTTTTGCTTATTATCAACTATTACTAAAGTTAAATCCACAAAAGAATATTTTCATATACAAGTTTGCGAATTCTGTTTCTCTATCTCTCAAAAGTTTTCAATAAATTACAAAATTAATTTCTTAAACTTAAAAATTACACTCCTGCATCAATTTGAATTCCTGAAGAATACACATGAACTGCATTCCCAACACTGATGGCTATTTCACTTTTTTTAAAGAGATACACTTAGTTTATAAAATCTTTTATTAAACCAAATCAATGGCCCATTCATCAGACAGAATCAAACTAAATTAAGTGTTTAAAAATATAAGTTTAACCAGATTAAAAAGGGTTGTATTTGTATACACACCATTTTAATAGTATACTAAAAATGTATCTTTCACATAACAAAAAAAAAACCAAGGAATTGTTTATGCAAAGCAATTTGAGAATGAAAGCAAACTAACAGACTAAGAAAATGGAGCAGTCTCTGAACACAAATTGAAGTATCTCAAGATCGTTGATTAAGTGAAAACAATTGAAATAATTAAAGGAATCTAAAGATGTTTGCTCTGTTGTTTAAGTCAAGAAATCTTATTCAGTTGAAAATAACAATTTTAAAGAATTCTGAACCATTATAACCATCAAAAAAGGGAATATAAAGTTAATTATTCTTACCATGCACCTCTTTTTTCAATGAAATATATAATATAGTAAACCACTACAAATATATTTGCTCAACATTATAGGGGGGTCAGACAATTATTAGCCTCTTAATACCATAACATTCATATTACAAGAATTCATTGTATCTACAGGTCTTATCACAAACTTTGCTATTTTTCAACCATTTCAAAAGTACAAGGTAAATTTTAAAGAGGAAAAGCACAATTTAGTTTGATACTTAATATATTAAATTCATATTTAAATTTATAATAAATAAGATAAAATTACTTAAATACAAAAACCTAGTACCACATTTTTACAGCAACGAAATTTTCTTGAAAATTAAGAACTTCGTAAATATTAACTGCTAAGATATACCATATTAGTTTCATGAATATATAAATAGAAGTGTTGATAAAAATGAATATTTACACTCAGAATGTCTATCATCGAAATGAAATTAAAGAAACTCCAGTTAGTTTTTTTAATTAGATTAAAAAAACTAAGCTAAGTAATTAGATAAAAAAAACATTAGAAACATTTTAAGCTACAGATATCTTACCTGAGAAGTTCCAGTAATCATGTTTTTGATGAAATCTCTATGTCCAGGGGCATCAATTACAGTAACATAATACTTTGAAGTTTCAAATTTCCAAAGGGTGATATCAATAGTAATACCACGTTCCCGTTCAGCTTTAAGCTTATCCAATACCCATGCATATTTAAAGGATCCTTTCCCCATCTGAAAAATATTTTTAATTTACTAACTACTCTTAAAAGGAAAGGTCCATATACATATAAAAAGATTAGCTAAAGTACTTCAAAATTCTAATAATAATCCATTATTCTTATATATTTCAGTATCAAACAATAGTTACACTTAGTTTCAGTATCAAACACAAATATATACACTTAGTTCATAAAAAACAGATAAAAATTTTCAAAGCTTATTACTGAAATTCATAATTTAAATTGAACTTTTTATCATAGCCAATTGTTTAGAAAATTAATAATTTTAAAAACTTAACATTTTTATATTAAATCTTCAAATTCTATTAGTTTGTAAGTATGATTTTAAAAATTAACATTAAAAAAATAAATTTTTAAAATTAGCCAGTGTTCAGACACATTCAATCCCAATATTCTTATGAACACAGCAACTACATAAAATTACTAAATAAAAGTCTTATCTTTAGAACAAAATCCTAATAAAGCTTTTAGGCTAATATTATAGTATATTCTAAAGCTAGATAAAGCTTAGTTCTCAGGTTTGAAATTCTTTTGTTACAATTTAATCTAAATTTTTAATTAAACTGTTTATGCACTGAATAAAGTTAAAACATTAAAATCTGATTATTTTATTCAGAAATTACTTTTAACAACGACAAATTGCAATGCAAAAGAAATTTTGATTTAACAGCACAATATCATTCACGCTTTTTCACAAACTGTACATGAATATGGTGGAAATTCTTTGAACTTTATTTACATCAATAGATTTTATTTCTCAAATTAAATAAATTTTATTCCTAGTAACAGAAACATTAATTAAATACAGAACAAGAAAAATTTTAAATCACTTATGCTGATAATGTGATATATTTTAGCTTTGAGCTATTAAGGTAAAGCACAGATGAATTTCCACTACTAAATTTGAATAAATAAGTTTAAATTGTAGAAAAAAGAATGAAAAATTATGAATAAATATCCTAAAATTTCATTTTAGTTTTGATTCACTAGGTGTAATTTTATTTAGATTCTTAAAACCTCTTAAGCTTCAAATAAAGAATCAAGAATATAAAACTACCTCTTGAGCTTCTTTTTCAAATTTTTCAATTGTTCTCTTATCAATTCCTCCACATTTGTAAATCAAATGTCCTGTTGTTGTAGATTTTCCAGAATCTACATGGCCAATGACCACAATATTTATATGAGTTTTGTCTTTAGGCATGGTTGATCTAAAGTAAAACAGAAACATTTAAATCATTAGTTTAAATTACACTTACTAAAACTTCACAGGAAAAAGAAATAACGTAAAAATCTTCGCATTTTAGTAAAATTAAACGATAACAATTGAATATTATTGCGTTTTATTGCGCACCGGTAAAATCGAAACTCCACTAACAATTAAAATCGTGAATCCTATATTATTTTAAAAGATCATTTGTACTTAACATTATTATTTACATATTGTTAAGGATTTTACTTTTTAATCTTTATCGTTATTGATAAAGCATTAAAAACGGGATCGGCACAATAGGAGTCAACTTGTTATCAGTTTTTGGAAAGATCAGATAACAGAAATAAAATTTTTACGCTTGATTTTATATATGTATATATATTACTTGGAAATTAAATATATATCAATCGAATTAGATGATTCATCTTCAAAACCTTAATAAAAATAGGACAATAATTATGTAAGCGAGATCAAATATAAAATTGCTGATTTTAACCATTTTTAATGATAAAGAGTATTAACTACTAAGCGATAAGTAAAAACTTTTTATTCATAACACAAATTTAAGTTAATATTTTCAGAAAATAAGTTTATTTCGATTGTTCGGCACATGAACATTACACGGCATACGAAACGTCATCAACTTTATGATCAAATAAAATAAGTTCACAAAATTAATTAAATAAAAAAAAGAAATGATTATTAATAAAATAGAAAGTATATAACAGCATTTAAAAGAAATAATACTTACTTTTAATTCAAATTCTTTACGATGTTAGACGATAGAAAGCTGGAACTTAAAAACTGCCAACTAACACCTGCACGGCGAAATAGAGTGTGAGAATGGTGAAAAGATGATCACGTGGCTTTATAACTTTATAACAGAAGCCTTGTTGCCAATTTTAAAAGATAAAATGCTAAAATCCATTATATCTAAAAAAATTAAAGCAAACATATAGCAAGCGCAGTTCCTTTTTGGCTTTAGATTTATTAGGAATGTCTTAGATGTGTTAAAAAAATTATGAGAGAAAAAATTTTAAATCAATGATGCGTATAAAATGTTTTCGTAATCCATACAGTGTCATCCTTTCAATGACACTATCGGTTAATATCTGGGATTAAATTTTTACAAAACTCGAAACAACACAAAACTTTTTATAATAAGATACTTTCCAAAGAAATACAAAACCAGTCAAAATCTATTACATTTGTAAACCATTAGTGGCAATAGTAATTTCACAACTGAAAACTTTATTTATATCTATGTATCTGGAACAATACTTAAAAGTAGATAGAAGCAGAATAAAATGAAACACAAGCACCATCCTCTGTATCAATTAATTCCTGAATAAAAATGTTATTCCTGTTATCAAATTAAATATATCGTTTACAAACACAATAACTTTGGAGACTAAATTTAAAAAATTTTTTTAAAAAAAACGTTGCTATGGGTGAGTTAAATGAACTTGTGACTGCTCTGAACAAATTCGTTGAACACTTGAGTGAACCTTGAATCGAAACACACTCAACATCAAAAACTATTCTTCAAAATAAAACCCTGAACTTCGAATACTTAGTTGAAAATAATGAAAGTTCTGCTGAATGTGTACAGCATTTGGAAAACTTTAAAATAATTAATCGATGTTAACACCCTGGATGCTAAAGGAAAAAAAAATTGCTGAGGGCTAAAATTATGAAGTCTTGAAACTCCTGAAAGATCATTTATGCAAGTGGATTGACGTACTTACAGAACAGCAAAAATTTCTGAGCAAAGATTATGGATCATTTAAGCTTATTTCAAATTATTTAACTTCCCCTCATAAATTATTATATTTGACGCCATGTAAGACGCACCACGCTTTATATAAATTTCAGTAGTATAGAACTCTAGTACAGTTGAAGGTAATGAATTTACAGTATTCTAAATTTAAAGTAATAAAAATGCTTTATGTGTAAATACCCTATCTATCTAGGAAATAACACATTTTAACTTTTTTCGTCAATACCCAGACACTCATCTTCAGAGCTAAGCAAAGAGTCACTTGAAACTTTTTCTAAATCAGCAACTGAGTATTCATACAACCTCTGTACCATCCAGTACATTACTAATGCTACACTTATTAAATTACTTAATTCCTGTTTTCATTGTACATATATCCAGTAGTTTATGTTTGCTATGAATTGCTTCTTTTATATCATCTTCCTGACTCTGCCAAATTATTATCATTTTCTCAGTTGGAGATGGCCTGAAATGCCTCTCTATAGTCCTGTTTCCAAGTTCTTTAGCATACGCAGTCCCACGTATCTTGTATGTAATAACAATGCCAATATTGTTTTTCAGCTATAACCTGCCAACAAATTTAAGAAAATTGAACAGTGAAAATTTCATACACTTAAAAGTCACTCACAAAAATTGGAAAGTTGTGTTATCGTCGGTGATAGTGCATGGGCATTCACTAAACAGTACGTAACTGTTATATTCTCATATTTCGCAAGGAAACAAAAAAAATTCCATAACTCCGAATAGAGAAAATTTACAGAATAGAATACATTCAAAAACTGAGTATCAACGTATATGACCTAATATCTGTGAATAAGACTTATTCCGTTTTTCGTACTCATTTTCAAAGAAAATAAGGACGACTTATACGCAGGCAAATGTGGTATAAAAAAGTGCAGATTTTAAATTAGGTTGCAATAATGCAGAATGTTTAAAATTTGTTATAAACTTAATGCTACGAGCACAATTTATTTGTGATTTAAGTGATCCAGATGTTCGAGAAACATTTTACAGCAAACTAAATTTTTTTAATTAAATTAACTTTTTAGCAGACAGCCAAAATTATTTTAACTATTAAAGCTTCGAAAATCGAAAATAAATAAGTTAATACGAAAACGTCTTTTAATTTTAATAAAATTGAATTGACATTGATTTTATTAATATTGTTCAGAGTTTCTAAAATTCTGAACTAAATAATCAGAGTTTTAGTCGTCGCCCACTAACTTGTTCAACAGACTTTTCGTATCAAAAGAATAGTAATTTGAGTATGAATAAAAATGCAATAAATTTAAAAGAAGAACTAAGTTTAGAAAACATTTACATTGTGGCAAAACTAATCATAGACCTAATGAATACAGCTTGAAAAATAACTTAAAATGTCGCTATTGTGTGCTCTAACACTGGAAGTATAGGTAAAGTTTGTCTTCTGTGTTATTAAAGTAGAAAATGAAAACAAAAAAATTCTTATACCAATATTTACTATGTAGAAAATACAAACTCTAATAGCTTCGAAGGTATTAACATTCTCGATGTTCATATAAATTATGCAGAAAATGATAATAGAATATTTGTGTGTTGGTAAATTAAATAGCAAAGATTTTCGTTTCTGAATGTGATTCAAGTAGTCATATAAGAATGTAAAGAGAAATTCATAAGCTTAAAATTAAATTTTAGAATCCTTAAAACAAATATAATTTTTTGTAGTTACACCAGATGAATTTTCAAATCTTTTGATACGTTAATGTAAGAATTGGTTATAATGACCTTATGATAAAAAGGAATTATTTAAAGTTAATTTAATTAAAGGACTAATTTTAGGCTAAAATTGGATAAGAAATTTAAAAATTAACTTAAATAAATCTTGTGATGGTAAAATACCTTTCTATGATACCAATAATTCTATTTTTAATGTCGTTAAACAATACGCAGAAGTATATGTATTGGAAGTAGGCAAAGTAACTAATTATTCATGTTCACTGAAGTTAGTCCCGGAATCAAAACCAATTTTTTTAAACTACCTCCTGTTCTTTACTCATTAAAAGAGGTTTATTTTGAACTATATAAATTGGAAAATGAAAATATTATCAAAAATGTAGAGCACTCAGAAGGAAGTACTCCTCTTGTTATACCTCTAAAATCTCAGAATGAGACATTAAAATTCTTGCTGATTATAAAGTAACTATACATAAATAGTTTCAGGATAGTCGGCATCCTGTACTTCGTATCGAAGAAATTTTAATAAGTTGCGAGAAGGTTTATATTTTTGTACATTAAATATAGCATATTATATATTATTTTCTACATTATATAAACTTATTTTTTTACACATAAATGTAGATGATGAAAGAGCAAGAAGTCACACACACAAACTATTTCTACTCATATGGAAACTTATTTAGCAAAACGTTTATTTTTCGATATTAAAACTTCACCGAACGTGTTTCATACACTTATTAATAAATTCACTAAAGATATTGATAGTGTTATTGCATATTTCAAATATTTAATTATTCACATTTATCACAAATACATGGTGAATTCGGTTATAGTGTTGGATAAACTTCGCAAATATAATTTGCATATAAATATAAGCAAATTAAAAAATTTTTGTAGAAATAGTAAAATATTTAAGATATGTTATAAATTCAGAACTCAGTAAATTTCATGAAAAAGTAAAAAACTTGTAGATGCTCCTCGACCTAAAAATATTATTGAATAAATTATTTTTGCAATTAATTATATATTATTTAAAATTTTTGGACAAAATACTCCGAAATTGGCATATTCATTGAATAAACTATTATGAAAAACTGTTCCATTCCACTAGATAGCAGATTGTGATGGAGCTTAGATTCAAGCCAATACCGAAATTGCCAATAATCAAGTCTTACTTCCATTTAACCCGCATTTGCCAGTTACATTAGCAATTGATGCTAGTCAAAATGCATTATCTGGTGTTCTTTCTCAAAACACGTCTGACTGACCTGATTTGTCTGAAACACGTCTTGATTGACCTGAAGAAATTATTATGTAATGTAAAAATAAGCTTCACTAATACAATATTCGTCTCCATCAAACAATTTTATTAATTGCCTTTTCTTTTACTGATATACAGACATTTTGCATCCCGCTCATATATCCGAGGCAATATCAAACTCTCTTTCTGATACTTCTAAAAAGGTTACCAGAATTTCGTTGGCGCGATGGCGCAAAACTCTGGGATTCACCACAAAATATCTCCCTTGTGACAGAGGGCATTCAGCCTGATGGAACGATATACATCTATATATAAAAAATAATAACAAAATTTCAAAAGAACAATCAAAGTTGAAGAATTTTAATAAACACGTAAATAGAACAAACATATATAAAATAAAAAGGATACAAATGAAAGACTTAATTAAAATAAGATAATTAGTAAGTAATGTAAATTGCCAGTTTCTTTGTAAAATGTACATGTCTCCCTGATCTAGTTACAGTTTTGTGCAGTTTACCGGCTGATGAATTTTTATCATTAGGTAATAGGTTGTTGGCTTTAGTAACAGTGTTCCATGGAATGGCAGTTTCTATTAGAAGATATGCCGGTTTTTTTTTACAAGGTCGAGAGAAACAGTAGATTTTTCCATTAATATCAATGGTAATAGTTTTCTCAGTTCTTTGTAAGACTTCATGAGGACCAGTATAAAAAATTTAAATTCTACAGGTTGGCACAATGAAGAACGTACAAGATCGATTTTCAAGAAAACACCCGTGCATGACTTCAGCGATGGATCTACGTAAAACCGATCGGTGCAGTGAGATGATGCTGCGACAGGATTCAGTTGTTGTATCACGTTTCAAAGAATAGTGATAAAATCACTGTCATAGGATGTAATAACTGTCATGTCCACCATGTCACTAGGTAGTGCCAAACACAAGCTCTGCACAAGAAATTTGCAGGTCTTATTTAACTGCTGTTCAGATGCCCAAAAGAATGACAGGGATTATCTTTGTTCAGTTAGCCTTTTCATGAGCTTAAATAGCTGATTTTAGATGGAGATGAAATCTTTCTACAATTCCGTTTGAAATCGGATGATAGGGAGTTGTTTTGATCCTCTCTGAGCCTAACATGCGAGTAAATTCAGCATTCATAGCTGAACGCAGTTTAGGTCTTTAATCAGAGGTAATTACGGATGGTCATTCAAAATGTGAAATCCAATTGTTGAATATTTCACGACAAACTGAATAATCTCGAAAACTCGCAAGAATCTCTAAAACTCGCAAGAATATCCGAAAGGGGTATAGCTTCTGACCATCTGGTGAAACGGTCAATTATTGTCAAAAAATATTTGTAACCATCAGAGGGTTGTAGTGGTCCCACGATATTTATATCGATATGTGTGAAACGAGCACCTGGAAGTGAGAAAGTACCTATAGGCATTTTAGTATGTCTCTGCACCTTCGATCGTTGGCATGGTTCCCAACATTAAACCCATGATTTTATTTGTCGTTTCATATTAAGCCAAATATAATTGGAATAAATAAGTCTTGTTGTTGCTACTATTCCAGGATGAGAAAGGTTGTGCAAATGGTCGAAAATCAATCTACGAAAAAAAAGTGGGACAGAAGGACGTGGCATTCCAATTGAAATGCCACACACAATGAGAAAAATGTCAAAGTTTTAGTTCCAGTTTAAGAGAGATAATATTAGATTGCAAAAAACTTTGGATCTCTGAATCAGTTTTCTATGCTTATGCAAATTCTTTAAAATTTAAATTTGGAGATTTTAGTGTGGAATAAATTTCAATTCTATTTAGTGCATCAGATACCACGTTCTTACAACCTTGCACAAGCCTGATGGTAGCTGAATATTGAGAAATAAAGTCTAAATGGCATAACTGCCTAGGAAAACATTTTTTAGGGTTTTATTAAAAGCTGGAGTCAACGGTTGTTGGTCTGTGTATATTATAAAATTTCGGCCTTCTAACAAGTGTTTGAATTTTTTTTATAGCAGAATAAACTGCAAATAATTATCTGTCATAAGTAGCTATTTTCATTGACTTTTATTAAGCTTCATTGAGAAGAATATTATTGGTTCCCATGTTCCCTCCGATTATTGACTTATATTGCCTCCTACTGCAAAATCTGAGGCATCGACAATTAAGCTTAACTGAACTCCTGGAATAGGGTGTCTTAAAAGAGTAGCTTCTGCAGTTGCATTTTTCGCTGTAATAAAAGATAGTTCTGCATTTTCATTCCATATAAGTTGTTAGGATAATTTTCGAGCGTTAGAATGAGATTTCTTTTTATTTCTGTTTTCCTTCTAAAAATTGAGCAACTGGCGCAAGTATATGTGCGGCTTTGGGAATAAAGCACATATAAAAGTTAAACATTCCTAAAAATCTTCGTGATTGAGTTAAAGTTTCTGGTTTAAGAAAGTCTAATATGCATTTAACTTTATCAGGTAGAGATTGAATTCCTTCTTCGGAAAGATTAAAAGCTGAAAAATCTATTGATGAAACATTAA
The DNA here is from genome assembly GCA_026290005.1 of Latrodectus geometricus. Lineage (NCBI taxonomy): Eukaryota > Metazoa > Arthropoda > Arachnida > Araneae > Theridiidae > Latrodectus > Latrodectus geometricus. The sequence continues at coordinate 18,647 of JAPDSC010018917.1, forward strand.
AAGTACATTTAGAAGAGTTAATACACAATCCATATTCTACCAATTTTGAAAATAAAAATTTCAAATGGCCATAGTGATCTTGGTGATTTTTAGAAGTAATTAATATACCATCGACAAAAGCATAAACACTTGTGTAACCTCATCTATAAAGCATTGAAAAGTTTCAGATGCGTTGCAAAGGTCAAATTGCATCCTTGTACTTTCGAATAAACCAAATGGGGTGCATATCGCGATTTTATATATATCGTCAGGGTTTATTGGAATTTGATGATAGGCTTTAATTAGGTCTATGCAACTAAACAGTTTTGATTTATGCAATTCCGCAGTAAAATCCCCTATACAAGGTATTGGATATTTTTCTTTAATTGTTTGAGCATTTAAAGCTCTATAGTCACCTACTGGTCTCTAATCTAAAATTTCTTTTTTAGGGACCATGTGCAGGGGTGAAACATAGTTACTCCTCGAAGGTCTTATTTGGCCTAACTGCATCATATTTTGAAATTCAGTTTTTGCAATTCTAAGACGATCAGGAGCAAGCCTTCGAGGTTTTGCAACTACTGGAGGATATTTTGTAACAATGTAGTGTAAGGTATTAAGTTTAACTGCTTGATTTGGATTAGGTAATTTAGTAATAGAAAGAAATTCCTTGAAATGTTTATGATAAGGAATATCTTTAAGAATAGAAACTTGAACTGAA
>JAPDSC010018917.1:19353-33836 GCA_026290005.1 Latrodectus geometricus
TTTTTTAATCTTTTATAGTAACCATTGTTTAATAAATTAATAAATGATTTTAAGAGTTACTTACTTTCAAATATTCTTTATTAAGAACTTTTATAATAGACTCCCGTTTTCTGTATTCGTACCTAAGTTTGAGGAGAAATAATCGTTGTAAAGTTCAAATCTTCATACGTTCTACCTGCTACCAGAAAACGCAAAGTCGCATTCTATCGTTCACGAGGTCTTAAATAGAATTGTTAAAAGTAAATAATTATTTTTCTTAGAATCTCTGAGCAATTCATTCTCCTCTACTGCCTGACAATGTCATCAACGAGCATTTCCGGTATTGCTTCTGGAGAACATTTTAGCTGACTCTTCTCTTTTCCCAGGCCTATATATTATATTAACTTTTATGAAGAATCCGATTAAGTTAACATATAATTTAAGGCCTATTTGTATTTTACATCATATGCCAAAACATCTAAGTATATGTCTTATTAATACTAATAATATATTACTTTTGAAAGTGAATTCTAAATGCATAAACATACAGAGCATTACTAAAAATAAATTCTATCTTATTTGTAGCCTTCAATATGTGTAACGTAACCATTCAACTAATGAAAGGATAAGAAGAATGTTTATTTTTTACTAAAAAGTCTGAAAAATAGTCAGTGACAAAACTACAACTATGAACAGAGCCAACAGGTATACTTTTATTATTAAATTACATATCAAGCTTACAGATTAGAGCAAAACATACTTCATAATGACCAGATGCATAAGCTACTAATTGTATTCAAAAACTTAGCGTATTCAATGCATTATAGCTTTTGGGCCTTTCTTTATTGAATCGGCTCATAAAAAGAGACTATAAAAATAAAAATTCATGCTTATATATAGATATAATTGCGTTAAACATATAAGTAGTACGGAGCTTGAATTCAAGTCTATGTGATTGACCTCAGGAAACTTACCCAACTTATTTACGAAACTATCCTATGGATATATGATGTTTTTTTTTAGATGTGCTATTGAAAGTTGTACATAAACACAATTTTTGTACAAATTTCCTCAATATTAGCACAAGAACAATAATTGGTGGTTCAAAAACATTTGTTTCTTAATGATTGTACTTAAATTTGTAACAGAAATTGGTTCTAAATTTAATTCCCTAGTAGTTAAGTTTTAGTAAATTTAATAACAACTAGAGTTCACTTATTTATCTTAAAAAGCCGTTATACAGTTAAGTATATGTAAATCTGCTGGTAAACCAGCTTAATATAGTATAGGACAAGAAGTAACTCAAGGACATAAATGTGCAACAACGCTATATGGCACGAGCTTGAATATCGTCTGAAAGTATTCTAAGACAATTCACACCATGAATCTTTCAGAGCAACTCATAAATCCATAAGAGTGAGACGTCGTGGAGTTCTTTTCTAAACAGAACGTAGTAATATATTCTAAATATCCTCAATAACGCCTATGCCTGGAAATCTGAGTGGCCAATGGAAATGCATAGAATCAGTTATCTTGGGATCATTTGGAAATTTGGAAACAAATCTCAACATGTGGAATGTTGCATGGTCCTGCTGGAATTGTCTAAATCGGCTGGAACTATAAAGTAAAGATTTATTAAAATAAAAAGCTATAAAGCCATAAAGATTTTAAAAAGTAATGCTTTATGGCGTGCAGTCAACAATGGTATTCGTGTAGGCCTTCAGCTGTAAAAGGTCTCATTAACAATGGTTGGCTGAACAATTCATACGCTGACGCTTATAAATTCCACCGCATTGATATCCACCTAAATTTGAGAAAGTGTTCATATTGATATTGTTTAATTTTCATCAGCGATTGATAATCCCGCTCTTTCAAGGTATTTTTCCGACCGCATTGCTATTTTAAATTTTATTGTCTACTGAATAGTCGATATTTATTGTACACTCGTGAAATGATCATACGCGAAAACCCACATTTCATTACTACCTCGGACATGCTATGCTCCATCTCTTTTAGTCTGACAATGACGACACACTTAAAATCATTTAAGCCTTGGTTATTTTCCATTGTAGCAGAAATAATTTAGAACAGCAAGAACGATATTTTGCGTTTATAAATCCGAAATATAGTATTTCTTGTAGAATTAATGAGTGATAAACAAGGAAAACTAATTAAAAATTCTGAAATAAAAAATAATTAAGTAATAAATTATTGAATTATATTCAAGAAGATAAAAGGGATCAGGAAAGCAAAAACCATTCATTAAAAGTAAGTAAATTCAATAAGAAAAGCATTTTTCACTTAATCATCTCTATGTTGAGTTGTCTTATCTAATTTATCCAGTCTTAGTATACTCAAAACTGTAGCTCCCGGTCTTATTAGCCAGCCTTTGTATGCAAAAAATGACCGTTGAGCGACAAACAAACCAAATTCGTCTTAGTATCGTTCTTGATGTATTTCTATTCATTGTATAAAAAAATATTATAAATGGAAATCTTGATGTTTTTATAATTTTTTACTTCAGGGATATGCTGGACAGAAATTTTGACTGATTAAATATTTTATTTTGAATTACTAAGTTTTTTCTTCCTTCCAAATTACTGTTATTGAACAACCTTTAAAACTTCAGTTAACGTAACTGACAGCTGGATGCAATATTAACTTTTATAAAATAATTTTAATTCTATTACTTAGCTCTGATCTGTTTTTACCATCAATAGGAATAAGAGTGTGCTTCTTAAGACTTTTAAATAATTATATTAAAATGCACTTTATATATTAATATATTCATAACGGATAAGAGTACAGGCATGTGTTTTCGTGTTGATTCTGGAAGTGATGCTTCAATAATGGCAGCTAATGAACAAGAATCCTCGTTTCCTATTTTTCAAACATTTCGTGCTACTAACTCACTTCTATATCAACTAGTAGCGTAGTTCAATAACTGTTTATTTTATTTTATTTTATCAAGGAATTTTACTTTTCATTTTATACTTGTAATGTACCTAATAAAATATTAAGTGTAGACTTTTTGTCATCATCAGAGGTTTTTGTTTTAACTCCAGATTGAAGAAATAAAATTCTTGACAAGAACATTATAAATTTGAATATATATAGTTGTAAACTATTCTGTAACATCTGTTTTTGAAAATAATATATCTGGTATATCATTGTTAAAGCACCTAGATATCACAAAACTACCAGACCCTAATATGCATATCAAAAGTAATATTTTTCATTACTTTAATACCAAATATTCGATTGTTTCAAATACGACTAGTCGTTTAGTGCTCCTGACCGTTTACAAAAATGTAAAAACCGAATTTTGTCACTAGTACCTATTTGGTCACAAAGGAATCAAAAAGCCAAAATCATTGGCCCTTGCATATGGTGTCTGAAAAGGTACTGCTGAATTGGTGACTTTTGTGTTGTTAATAACTAAGCTGTAAAGTAATATTATGCAATTCCTTGTATTAAGGATTTTACTTCAAATTTGCATGATGAACAAGTATTTAATCACGTTGACTTTGTTAAAGCATATCACCAAATTCTGATTGAAGATTAATGCTGACAAACACAAAACTATGATTTGTGAAATTTCTGAATATTTGTCTTTTTGAAAATTTAGGTATGCATTTCGGTCTTTGCAATGTGTCCTCAAGGTGTTTTAGTGACTAGATAACGAAAGACTTACCATTTGTGCTTAAGCCTTTATTGATGATTTACTTAAGGATAATCTTGAAATTGAACGTGTCATTTATCTAGATCTTTTATTTTCAAAATTAAATGAGTATTGATTGTGATTATACAGAAAAATATTAATTTGGTAAATATGTTATTGAATTATTAGGATTTAATGTATCTTGAAATAGCGTTAAATGTTACCAGATAATGTTAAAAGCATTCGAAAATTTCTTAAACCAACAATTCGACTCAATTACGTATCATTGTAATTGAGGTTTGGCATACATCATTGATGAAATATGACAATCCCCTAAAAATTGATTTAGGACTTTTTAATACTGGTTATGAAAGGTTCAAAAGATAATAGTTTTACCCAGTGTTTTTTTTTTCACAAAATTGATCTAGTTGGTCCTTATAACACGCGAAGGTGAGTTTTGAATCAGAAACTTGTGTTTTCAAAAGACATGGTCATGACTGATTAAAGTTAATAAAATATCTGAATCCATATAAACTTTTTTAAAAAGAATCAGTACTAAAAACAGGTCTGGAGAGGTGGTATTTTTTTTATGAAATGGACATGGTTTCTGAAAGATAACTACGTGAATAAACAGTGGAGCAGAAATATTTTCTTTTCGGGAGCTTCAAACTTAAGAAAAGAACTGACGTATCATCAATAAATAACAAAATCTTACAATTGAATCTTCAAATGTTTAAAACATCAAGCATCAATATCGTGAAGATCAGGGAAAATCACATTCATTAGAGGCAGAAATCGTTGGAGAAATAATTTTATTTACTATTTAGCTATTTTTTAAAGCTGTGGAGCTAAACGACACAACGTTTTGGATAAGAGAGGGAAGAAAGGAAGTTTTTCAAAGCAAAAAGATGTAAACTATAACAATTTATTTTTTTCTCAATCAGATATTAGTCTCCATCAATCTAATCATTAAACATTTTGTTTGGACAGGCTTGCACAAAGATACTAAGGATATGGCTCGCGTCTGTGTTAAATGGCAAAAAGCTAAAATAACTAAATAACTCATAACATCAAGTCTCTCACTGGCATCTTTGCAACACCTGATGCTTCACTTCTTACGCATATATGTAGATTTCATTGTACCTCTTCTTTATTCTGAGTGTTCGATGATCATTGGCAAATTTACATCCTGAAATCATTTCAACATAAGATTATAACTGCAGAAATAGTCACTTGCTGCTCAATTTCTGCTGTCATATCTTATGTATTTTATTTTCGGTCAAATATATGGGTTGATTTTCAGATTTAAATCCCCTATCTCTATCATTTCTGATCAAAGTAAAAGTTTCGAACCAAAGCTTTTCCACGAGCTAATATATTTTAGTTTACAATAGATTTCATATCTTGACGTATCATTCTCAAGGTAATGACATCATCAAACGACTCCTAACATTATTTTTAAAGGGGCACAACCAAACTGAACAGAAATTTTGTCCATATGATTACTAGGTTTACTCGCTGCGCTTAAAAACAGTATCAAAACAACTTATGTCCAACTAATGTATGACACTATACTTAGATTATCATCTGATTTTGTTTAAAGTAACTTAGCTAATTAATCTCTAACTCAGTTTTTGTGGAGATTGTAAATCAGAAGATGAATGTGAGTCAAAATTTAACCCTATAAGCTCTGCAATCCACGGTGAATTCAAAACTTATGTAAATACTTCACTAAAATGCTGCACTGCCGTCTTATTAAGATAGGACAAAGATGGTTCACTTTTAACAACCTTACGCTCTACACCACATTCAGATATAAATAGAATTCATAAAAACATTTTTTGGACATTAATGATAAGCATTCTATAATATTTATCGATCAATTATAACCTACGTGCCATATCTCAGATAACACAAGTAATGGTGAATTAACTATTTCAAATAGTTAATTATCTAATTGTTCTAATTTTCAGACCCATCTACAACCACTAAAAATATTAAATGTGTCCAAAAAGGTAGATTTCTAAAATTTTTGTTATTACTGAATATCTACTGTTATTACTGAATATCTAATATTGATGTAATTGTGTCCTGTTATGAACTATATTGTCATTTTATAAACTTGGATCAGTGTAAATTCTTAGCTTGTATCTCCGAAATTTAAAAACATGAATCATATATTTATATATCTATATACTTTTGCAATGATTTCATATTATGCTCTTGTATGCATGTGTTTTCTTCACTCTTTTTATAACGTGATTTAAGTTGTTGAGGGCATAGTCTGTGTGTGGCGATCGTAAGTGAGAAGCGCCGATTATCCTTCCCTTTTCAACCCATCGGAAATCGGAGAAATAACTTTCCGCTCTCTCTACGCACACAGCCGCCGAGTCGCGGGACTGCAATTGGAATAAATTTTTCCTCTTGAATAGCGGAAGACGCGAGCTTGGGAAAACGTGGATTCCTGCTCTGGGATTAGTAGTTTGGACGATTCCCAGCCACTTACGTCCATATTCGCTACTAACCTCCACGGAGAATCCAAGAGGAGATTCTGTTACTAACGGTCAGAAAACTCGATATTTATCGATAACCTCGTAAAAAAAGTTATTGTCAACAACTATTTCTTTGATATTTTTTTTGCAACTCAAACTAAGGTTGACATCAGACTGCTCATTGGTCAAATTAATCATATGATAAAATATTTAAATGTTATGCAGAATAGTGCCCATTTACATTAGATATGTTAATGTTAAAATTTGAATCTTTAAACATTAACTAATTGTGGTAGATATACTTTTTATAATAGTGCTCAAATATATGTTTTTGTTATACTTTATAATAACGAATAGTTCTGAGATATGGAGGGCAAGAGACCAAATGGCGTCATAGCCATTTGTTCTGAGCATTTGAAATATAAATAAATATATTTTACTATTATTATATACAAGAATAAAATTTCCTAACACCATTTAACTTCGTATATATTAACTTTAAATATAATTATTTTTTTAATATTTTTGTAGTACAATATATATTACAATGTATATATTAATTACCAATTTTTTTTTAAATCATATAGAATACCTAAATTTACACATTTAATATTTTTACAAGAGAACAAAACATTCAAGGTAAATTAAACTATTTTTTTGCTAAATTTCTTATAAATAACAAACTAAATATCTTACTTTACACAATCATATTTAAAAATAAACAATTACTCAAGCAAACTGAAGCCTTTAATTAGCTTACAAATTGTCTGACATATCTAACAAACTTGAGTTATGAATCTTTGAGCCACGCATTATTGCTTTTCTCGTTAATTTCTGCAAATATAAGGAAAGAAATAATTTCCTTATTTAACTTTTTAATATAAGGTAAAATTAGCAAAAGTAATTTCATTACAAACCAAACAGTAGAAATTTATGCTGCTGTATTATATTTATTACTCGAAGTTAAATAAAAAACACAATAAATATCCTTTTCTTTAAATAAAGAATATTTTGGTATTAATGAAGTAAGTGTGCTTAGCAATCACTATAGAAATATGTAATATAATTGTATATTCATTATACTATATATATATACACACAATATGTGTGTGTGTGTGTGTGTAGCATAAATTTCAACTTTATAAGTACGAAAAGAAGTTTAATCAGACACTTGGTAGAAAAAATTAAAAATACATTATTAATAAATTAAACACACAAATTAAACTTTTTATAAGAATAAATTGATAATAAAGAAATCAAGATAACTTAAAATAAAAATATATGATAGGATTATGATTATTTCTTCAGTTCATTTAAAATAAAATTATGATAGTGTAAAACAAAATGCAAACAAAACAAGGAAATGTATTTCAAGTTATATAATTATCAAAATAAAATTACATTAGAAAAGTGTGTAATAGAAATGAGCATTGTACAACTCAATATTTTTAAATTTAAATACATATAATGCAGCACCTTTGTATAGATGTAAAAACTTAATCAAATTATTATATAAGCGCTGAATATAGCTGTATATACTAATTTTTATTAATCTTATTAATAATTTTAAACACAATTGCGAAAAAGTCTAAAAAGCAATGCTATAAAAAAATTAAAAATCATTTTAGTTATGTTTTTAGCACCACATCACATATTTTCAAACATTTTTAATCAAATTATGAATAATTGCTTTGTTGATGAGCCAAAACATCATTTACATATTAGTCTTCATGATCTAATAGTGGTTCTACACATTTTTCCATTATTACCCACACAGTAGCATTATTTACTTTTTAGTCACTTGTTTTATACAATACAAGTTTAACATAATTTAATTGGCTTTAAACTATTAATTATAGCTTTATGTGGATACAAGGTACTATAAGAATTAATCAGCGGCACAAAATAACTAAATTAGAATTGATTTTCTTTCAAAATATTTTCATATTATTTGAACTTTTATTAATTTCAATACATAAGAAACTCATTAAAAAATGAAAATAAAAGAAATATTTCAGTATTATTTTAGAAGCATGATATAAACGACGCTTAATACATTCAATTAATAACAAAGCGTTATGGAAGAAACTTCCGTAATTTTTTTTAATGAATTTCTTATGTACACTGCTGGCCGCCCAAATCGCACAACACCAAGAGAGACAAGAGGTATCGCAACAAAATTTATTTTGTTAATAACGTATTGACAAAGTATCAAATGATTAATTTTGTAGACTTCTGTGAAGTGCGTTCCTGCCAAAATCAATGACCAGAGTAGCCGCCATTTTGGAAATCACCGCGGCCACCCGCCTAGGTATTGCTTCAAAGAGACTTTGCATGTGTTCTTGAGGTACAGCAGACCAAGCAACTTCCACACGTTGCCAAAGTTGATCTGGTGTGGCAGCTGGGGATATAATCTGGGTCAATCGTTCAGCAACGATGGATCACATGTTTTCTATCGGCGAAAAATACGGAGAGCAAGCCGGCCAGGGAAGCAATTCAATCTGGCCATTGACCAATAACCCTTGGACAATGCGTGCCACATGTAGTCGTGTATTATCCTATTGCAATATGGCTGTGGGCAAACCCTGAAGTTAAGGAGGAAAACTGGCTCCAACACCTTGGAGATGTAGCGCTGGCTTTTTAATACTGGCAATGCTACTAGAGGAGTGCGAGAGTGATATTCAATACCAACCCATAACATAATACCCGTTGCAGAGCCAGTGTGATGGTGCATAACTCAGCTATTCAGCATCACCTCCCCATGTTGTTTATCCAGACTTGAATGTAACCATCGTGGTGTTGCAGATAGAAGCTTGACTCGTCGGTAATGACAATTTCATTCCATTCTGCCGTCCACATCCTTCTTTTATAGCACCATTGGCGGCGGAGACGTCTGTAGCTTTAATTAGCTTTTCGTAATTAGCTTTTCTGGGAATTCTTTCCAGATTTCAAAATTGGAAAAAATAACCTATGGAACTGGCCGATAAAGCAACGTCTTTAAAATATAAGAAATTTCCTTCTTTTGGTGTATGTTTATGTATGTTGTTTGCTTCAGATACAAAAAGTTTATTTTACACTTTCATTTAGTCTGTTACAAACCTTATTGATACACAAGAGCTATAATTCTTAGCATCAACAATTTAAAATATATTCTATGCTGTACGATCAATACAAAAATAAATCAGCTACAAAATTGTCGATAAGAACATTGATAATGAAACCAGATTGCATTCAATCAGTTGGGCAGTTTATGTTTTAGGTAGATTTGGCACAAATTTAAATAAACACAAATATACATAGATATATTGAATAGATACATTTAAATTTAACATCTCTTGCAATATGCGCCGTAAATTATTTTACGTTAAAAATTTTTTTTTAAAATGATTACTTACTATAGAATTTAAATCCTTAAGATTCATAATGTGTTATATAATTTAGGAAGTGTAAGGTTAGCCTGACTACTGTGCTCATGTTATGCTACAATAAATGCATCGATTGGAAATAAGAAAAATATGAAGCATTTTATTGCATAAAGACGAAAATATCTTCCTAAAATTGAATAAGGAAAACACATCAGGCTATGTATGCATATTATAAAGAGTGGATGAAGTCCTTTATGCGTCTTCATCTTTCAAACCGTTGGTCAGAGACATAATTTGTTGCAAAAATGTTTCAAATAAGAGGAACTTTCATATTATTTGTAGATTTAACAATTCACTTTTTGTGAAACTATAAAATCTATATTTTTATATGGCCCAAAAGGCTCCTCAACGTAATATTTATAAAATTGGTGCCCTTTCCTTAACAATTATAACTGAAAGTTTCACTTTTCTGTGACGAAAAATGAGCAACATGTTTGGTTTCAAAGTTTGCGATTTCTTAGGTCTTCTTTAACGGGCAGGTTACAAAAATAATAATTCTAGAGTTAAGTTATTGGAAAACGTAAAATTTTAGAAAAAAAAAAAATATATAAAATTTTTCTGTCCATATATGATACACATTGGCCTTCAAAAGTTAAGGAATAACATATTTTTTGAAGCTCACCATAAAAAAATGACATTAACAATAAAATTTATAGAGTATATAAATGATAAAAACGAACTTATGTAAAAATGATAGCAACCACTTTTTTTGATAGAAAAGAACAAGTATATATGAGTGAAAAGAAAGTATGCAAACATCAGGCTTTCGTAATTACATATGTAACTTTTGTCAGTAGATTCGTCGACAATAGTCAGTGGTATCTCCCAATGTTTGAGAGAATCCATTTGTCCGATTTGTTAAAGTGGCGGACGATCGAATGAATGGAAATGGGCATGTCACAAGCAGATGCTTCTAGTTCTTTCACTATGGTCCAATCTCTCTGGAATCAATATCAAGCCGAAGCTTCTGTGTCCAGAAGGCATGTTCAGGCCGATTACAAGCTACAATACCTGCAGAAAATGGTTTTATAGCTTTTTAGGTTCGGAGGAGAAGAAGTAATTCTGTGACGCAACTTGTTGCAGACCATTTGTAGCACCAGGAAGAATATTCGCTAGTATGGTGCCACGGCGTCTTCACCATGCAGGTCTATATGCAAGACGACCAATTATACGTCACCTTGACAGGAAGACAGTGAAGAGCCCGTGTAATTTGGTTAGGAGAACCCCTTTTCAAGACCTTACCACGGTGAGGGAATAATGGTTTGGGCATGGATCTCGCTCGTAGGTCACTGACCTTCATGTGTTCCAGAGAGGAATTTTGACAGGCGTGTAATATCAGGAAGAGATCCTCGATCTATATGTCCCCTATATGCTGGTGCAATTCATCAGGACTTCATTCTGATGCAAGATGATGCACGACCTCATCGAGGTGTAGTTGTTGAAGAATCTTGAGGGTCTTGATTTGGAAAGAATGGAATGACCATCACGAACTCCCGATCTGAATCGCATACATAATCTGTGGGATTATCTTGGTAGATAGGTTGCTACTTTAAATCTTTTCTAAACGTATGTACGAGAGCTGGAAAATAGCTTACTCCGTGTCTGGTAATTGTGTCCCATTTCGGTAACCGACAACTTAATTCATAGCATGGAAATTTGATGCTACTAATGCTTTCAAGCTAAGGGTTGGCATATCCCCCCATGAAAACTCTTTTTTGTTGTTTCTAAAACATTTTGACATAAAACTGTCATTCTTTTTCCAAAAATAGACAACTCCATCGAAATTGGTTTTTGTTGTAAATCATTTATGCGTTTTTCTCAAGTAAACTTCTGCGTTGCGATCAGTACTTATTTGTTTTGTGATCCTCATCCAAATTTTGTTTCTACATTCATTCGTTTGCAAAATAGGCCCAAAAGTGGATGTTCCTTCATTTTTGGAAGCCAGTGCACATATCTAAGGCCACGATACTAAAAGCTATAGCAGCAACACCTAGAGTCGAAACAAGGAAGTAACTATCGCATCTCCCCCTTAAGTATTCCATACATTTTACGTGCTAATATATCTATGTTAACAGCAGGTTCATTGATGAGAGCTGAACCTGGGCTGGAGCCTACGCCTCGGGAGTGCATCCAGCCTTTTACTGTATACAACTATCCAATAGGCTCAAAATTCATTAGGAATATTAAGCATCGTCTGAAAATATTTTCACATCGAGCTTCTTTTACTGAAGCTAATTCAGTTTCATTGCAACAATTTGTGTAAAAACCCTACATTTCTAAATTTTTTTCTGGTATTTAACAACTCGCATGCTGGTTTAAATCTATGCAAATACGAGATCGGGAAGATATCCAATAAAAAAAGTTTTCTGAATAAGTTTTTATTGATACTTTTCATTAAAAAAAAAATCATACTAACCTTTTGAGCGCAAACTTTCTGAAAATTTGAGGATAAAAAAAAAAAAAAAAAAAAAAGTTTGGCATCATTGATCGCTAGATTCGATTTTCTCACCATTCATTCCGAGTTTGTTCTGTTTTAGCCAGAATTTTCCTGCTTCTACAAAATTTTGGTATTAATTGCATTTTGTGGAAACTTATTAACTACCAGTTTTGGTTTAGTTTTAAAGATTTGGTAGCTAAATTTCAAACTGCTATACACTAACACAAGTACCATCTATTAAGACATTAACTCTGGTACATTTCTCAATATTTTTTCCCAGTGATTTACAAGTATCACGGTAACGAGATACTAAATGAAATTTTACAAAATGCAACACTCAGATTGATTAACCATAGTCAATATAATTGTGAAACATATGTGATCAGTATATAAAATGATGATTTTGTGTGATTTAGTACTTATTCGATAACATAAAACTAGGACCGCAAGTAAATTATTAAAAAGGATATATTTAGTTACATGGTGTAGTTACACGAGTGTAAATACAAATTTTTCCCATCCGAGTGATCAAGCCATCAAAAAATTAGCAAGTTGGCTCAAGAAAACTGGAAGTACTCTTAGTATCAGGGAGACCAGATTGGAATCAGGCTCTGTTGCAAAGCTGGAAGATGTTTTGCCAATCCACATAGCAGTACATTTGAAATTAGCAGATAGTTTATAAAAAGCACATGTAGGGCAAATATTACATATTAAATAAGCACATCGCTATCATTGTACCAAGGAAAAATTACTATTACACATGAATTATATTCAAGTTTGCAATCGTGAATATAACTCATGTGTAGTAATAATTGGCGACAATGGTGTGAGCAATAGCTTATTACACTAACTTTTTTTTACATCAACTGTATTTACATATTTTCACTTTATCTAATTTTGTTTGCAATAGTTAAATTCGAGGTTTATGTCATCATATGATATTAAAATATCAAACGCTAAAGTTATATATGTATTGTTCGACATTTAGACTTATTATGATACTCATTTTGTTACATCATTTGAATATTTTAGAGTATTGATTTCGCAATGTATCCATTTGCATAGATAAAAATCAATAATGCGGAATTAAGATTCGTAATTCGGGTTTATTTTATTACAATTTTAACTATATTTTGTTTGACTTCTATGTGGCCTTCTAACATTTCATGTATTGCGTTGTGACTGCAGATACACATTATGTATAGATTGAAAATATTTTTCGAAAAGTGTTTCCAAAGGATTTTACTCTAGAATAATACTAATTTTGTATTCAACCCTTAGACAAATAGCAAACTTTGAAACTACCTCGCTTAATTTTTGTTAGAGAAATCAAGTTCGTAAGATTTATTTGTATAAGGACAAAATATTTCTAAATATAATCAAAGAACTTAGGGAATACAAAAAATTAAAATTTTACAATTTTCACAAAATCAAATTTTTAGATCTAAAAATGACATGAAAGTTGCTTAATTTGAACTTTTTTGCAATATAAAAATTGTCTCCAACCAAGGGTTTGAGACAAAGGACTTTATACATCTAATGTTATCTTCATAATTAATCATGAAGACAAATACAAGTCACTTCATTATTGTCCTCAGAAAGAGTAAACAGAATTTTTTCAGTTGTTTCATATACAAGTAAATATTATATGTGAAACAATTTAAGAAATTCTGTGTGCTCAGTTTATGAATAAAAGAATTTGGCTATTTGATTCCATTTACAATTTTTAAAATGAAAAAGATCAATAATTTAGTATTTTTTCTAACTTAACAAATTGACTGCTTATATCGCCACTCTACGCGATAATCTCTGTGGTAATGTCTAAGTAGCCAGTCACGCGCTGGCGCGGAATCCACTTTTGATTGTTCATTCTTTAGTTTATCTAGCAATGCTTGTAGGGTATTTCTGCTGGTATTGGCATGGAGATATGATTAGAAACTATCTGCAAATATTTAATTTACAGATATAAAATAATATTTCATTAATAATTTTAAATTATATTTCCAATTATTAGTATGTTGGCTTCTGGGTACAATCTACTTCGATGTCAAGGCATTAACTATCAACCCTATCTCTAGAGACTGGCAGTCAATGTGTTAATATACAAGAGACATAAGAGAAAGTACAAAATTAACTAGTGATTAATAAAGGACTATCAAAATAATCAGAAAGCATGTTTTCAGCAAACACGACTGAGGTCTTCAAAGTGGAAAATACCGGATTGAATATCAGCCAGTATTGAAATACACAAAATAAACGTTGTGTTGCTTTCTAGAGAAAGAATAAAATACAGCTAACAAAAAATATGAAATTTTAAATAAAATCCTAAAGCATTTTTATGAAACATTTGTTAAAATCAGCAAAAATTTTAACAAAAATTAGTCAAGATTTTTATTGTACCCTGAACTACTAAGAAGTTCCTGGAATTTGTGTTTGTGTGTGTGTATATATATATATATATATATATATATATATATATATATATATAT
>JAPDSC010018917.1:33846-47717 GCA_026290005.1 Latrodectus geometricus
TATATATATATATATATATATATATATATATATATATATATATATTAAAAATGTTTTTTGAAACTTCATTTCTATGAAGACTATCAGTGGTATTAAGTGGTTTAAAAAATATTTTTCCTTAGATTTTTAAGTACATATACACAAGTAAAAAATTAGAATAGCAAACTTCTCAAATTAAAATTTAGTATATTATGGCCAAAAACTCAGTTTCATTTCAAGCATTTTAGAAATCGGAAAGACAAGACTAAACAAATCTGAAAATGTAAGACTAAAGTCAAAGTTGAATTTAACATTGGTTGAGACTGTATACAGCAAACTTAGAATCTTTTGAACAGGGCAGAATTACACAAGATGAACATTTTTATCATTTATAGCCTACCTGTGCACACAGGAGGTTTTATATGATAAAAATGTTCATCTTGTGCAATTATAAAATTAGAAAAAATGTACGAATTGGTTATCATTTTTCTACTATGTAAGTTGTTTGATTTATTGTGACAAGTCATTTGGAATGATTGAATTTATGAAGTACAAAGATTTTCAAATTATTTTCTGTTAAGTATTACATCAATTTATGATAAAATGAGCAACCACAATTCAATCTGATAGACTTACAACTACCATCTACGATGAAAGATATTAGCTGTCACACAAGAAATTCACTAGTTGCACTAGAAACATTTGGATTTTTATTGTTACGCTGTATATTTTTTTTCTAGTGAAATACATTAGTATCTTGTATGAAATTTATTCCAATTGAGATTATTGCACAGCATTTATTGTCTATGAAAATCTGCTTTTATTATTAATTAGGTATCAAAAAGCATTGCAAATTGCAGAGATTACAAATAAACAAAATCTCAAATCTGTAAAGTTTAAATTTAAAAGCAATTTTGGAATAATTTTTCTAATTGACACAAAATGTTCATTACAATAGAATTTCAGTAAGCAATTATACAATAAATAATAAGTTATGTTTCAGCAGAAAAACTGAAAAAAGAACTGGAAATTTATTGACATAAATTTTTGCAAATGAAAATTTAAGTATTTTATATAGAATTTAGACAAAATTAAATCTATCAAGTGAATTTTTTTCAAATATTTTAAACACTTTACCAAGATGTGGTTTACATAATGAGTTATGTAAACCATTATATGACACTAGTATTAAATCAGAGTTTGGATTACTTTAACTAATTTTGAATAGTTTGATATTTTCACAACTATAAAGTTAACTCAACATTTAAATTTCATTGACACTAGCAATAAAAAGATATTTGAATAAGTAAAACCACTATATATAGTTTATTTTTCAAAACAATTTATTTATAGTATATCTATAAACATAGGACAATTATCAAAAACAAATTTAATAAAAAATCCTCAAAATGACAAGGGAACAGCGATTAAGCCTTGAAATTTCACATAAATGAACGAGGGCGTACGCTTTTCATAGTTGATAGAAGTGTAGTTTTCTTCATATGCCGCATATACAATACAAGCAGAACACCTATTGGTATTACTTTACCACATGCATAAAATACTCTTAATCTAGAAAAAGTATAAAGAAAAAAATGATTAAAAACTATTCGTAGCGGTATTATAAAACAGGATTAAATATATTGCTAATCTTGTAAACAATAAAGTTAAGAAATTTTGCATATACATAAAAAAATCCAAAAACTTATTTTACAACCTTCACACAACTCATTTCAGGCATTTGTTCAAATATCATACATCTTGTAACAATAACCAAGTTAAAGGCGTCGGAAGTTATTAACAGCACAATTGTAAATCATACATTAGGGATATATTAATGTTACAATGTTTACAGAAATATTGAATTTCAGTTTAAGTTATTTAGATTTTATGAAATTGGCTATAGGAACATAGTTACTTTATATCAGTCTATGAAATCTGATAAATTGTTATATTTGAGTAATAAATGCTCAGTTTCATAGGCGTTTAATTGATAACCTGCAAAGTAAATTTTTCATTTAAGGAGGCATTTAAGTCACTTTTTGAGCATAAGAACTAAATGAAAGACTTAAAGTAAGTTTTGAAACACTGCAAATAGCCACACCAAAATTGGATTCAAATCAAACTGTTGAATTGAATAGCAAAAAATTTAATATAGAAGGAAAAACAGCTTTTTATTAACTTTACTAATAGACTTAAGAGGCACCTATGCAATATATGGGGTTATGAATATTAATGAAATAGTTTAAGAAAAGCACATTTCAACACTATGAATCATTATATGTGCAAGTTAGGTTATAGTTAGGTTCTTCAAATCTGAAATCTTGACTGAAAATAACTCTTGTGAACATTTGCAGTAATTTATAATCCTTGTACACTAGAGCACCAAAAATTCTAGGAAAAAAGATCCAGACAACTATTTACAATGAATTCTTAGATATTCAATGTTTTGGAGTTCATGAAATAGAAGTAAATATAGTTTGGTTGAATTTAGCATTCTAGTTTTTTTCAACTCATTATTGAAAAATACTGATAAACGTTTTTTTTCCCTCTTTAAAATTAGGAATAGTCCCACAGTTAAGAGTTTTGTTGAACAGCATGGATTAATATGTAGAACAATTCTGACAAGTTGTCCACATATATTACATATTTACAAAGAAAATTAAATTTAATAATCAAATCACACTTTTGACTCAAAGTTTACAAGATTAATCAAAATATGAAACCTAATTTTAAGCATACCAATGCTCATTATAAGATAGTGTTAGCTAATATTTTATGCAAAAATATCTAGAAGTTAGTACTCTCAAAAATTCTCAATTCTACTCTATAGTAGAGCAATGAGTTGTGCCTTCAATTCCACATTTCTTTCTAAACAACTCCTAAATATCAAATTACATTATAATAGTAAAATATAAACATCTTGTGCTATAAACACAAAATTTTGATTGAATAAACTTAAAATTAAAGACAAACTTCAGTTTATCATCCTATTTATGGCATATATGCCAGTACAAGTATTTTGAATTTTGATACCACTGGTATTAGAATTTCATTACTCACTCCTTTTATTTGCATAATCAAAAAAGTTGCAAGTTGTAGTAAAAAGATTGTAATTTTATAGCTTATGATGTTGGCATTATTTTTAATGAATTTTTAACTATGGCATTTTGGTTTGTTTTTTGGTGCTCAAGGATAATTTTTTTGCCAACGATGGATAATTAGACAGGGACCTATAGTTTAAAGTAGAATCCGAGCACTACAAATATCCAAGCCAAAGAGGAATTCAGTACAATCCATGAACTGTTTAACCAAAGGAAAGAGTGCTCAAACTTTTAAAGCTGAACTGGTAGCCATTCAGGTAAAAATTAATTAAAAATTCCATATTGAGGCATAGAAAATTCAGTCTTACCCGATCTAATTTTTCAGTAATTATTTGCTACAGCAACCATGTAATGTATAAACAAATGTATATATCTTATGAACATTTAGCTATGCAAAATTTAAATTTCCAAACCAAACAATTTGCAATAACATACTAAGACAAATGTAAAATAAAACTGAAAATATTCTATAATTCATATTTCTAAAGGTAGAAAATAAAAGCATTAAAAAATTGTAATTATAATCCAAGTAGAATAAGAAATTTCTATTTAAATATTTAACTGAAACTTTTCTTTAACTAGAAAATATTACTTCAAGTATTTTAAAAATTTTAAAAGTAATGCATTTATATTTTATTCATATAATCATAAACTTCCACTATATTAAATACATTTAAAACAGGGAAAAAAATTGTTCATTCATTGCATAACAATTTTGCTAAGAAATATTCTAAAACATAGTTTTTACTATTTAACATGATAGTTAAAATTGTTTTACACTTTGAAAAAATAAAACAGTATTTTAATGATAATTAAAATTATCTTTGAGTAACTTATAATGAATAATACCTCAAAATGATTATTTCAATAATTGTCAATGCAGTGACAAGGATAGTTAATGCTAAAGATTTTATTGCATTCAATATATCTTGCCCACATTCTGAACAAATTAGACAAGAGTTCTCAGAAGTAGACTATCTTTTAATTGAAAAGCATGGATAACTAATAAATCTTCAGTATTCATTCAAATAGAAAAGATCAAGATAATCTAGAGCAATGGAAACAGCAATTTAATTTACCAGTGACCAATTGATCAATAACTGGCAATTTAAGAACACATTTCCATACATTTTATTAAATTCGGCACATTTAGCATGTGCAAAAATAATTTTTCAGTATACAATGAGTCGTGAAGATTAGCTGAAATAGATACAAAAATCTTAATGTGAAAATAAAATTATAAAAGAAAAATATTTCACTAAGTATTAAATATTCCATTAATTTCATTTTTAATCAAAGATAAGCTTTAGAAAATCAGCAGCTTTATAATGCACAGTAGTCAGTGGAAACTAATTTTCAGAGGTTTTAAAAGAAATTTAGAGTTGTCATCGAATTGTTTAGATTTAGTTTTTGTGATATTTTGAACTGATTAAAACACCACAATATAAGTACATTGATATGGGAAAATATAGTATTTGGTAGGAGTGGAAATAAAGCAATTTTTAGTATTCTATGTTATTAATTTTCAACTAGGAACTATAGGACACTACTTTTAAAATAAGCCATTTCTTTATTTCAATATTGTACATATATTTAAATATTAGGAATTTTAAGACTCACACAGAAAGTTTAATTCGAGCTTTGGACAAAGTACTGTCATTTTCCTCAAGATAAAATTTTCTCACACCATGAACATAGTTTTCCAGATATTTTTCCCAATTTAGGCAACTTTGATCAATAGGAAAAATCTAAAAAAAAAGTGGTTCATATTACAAATACATAAATTAACTAATTCTAAAATGTTTAAGTAGAATATTTTGTTATAGAAATTTATAATCCATTAGATATTTTAAATATTTAAAAGGTTACTTTTATGCGAATTATACTAAAGCAATCATTAAACATAAATTATAAGAGGTCAAAATATTCTTTACTTTTAAAATAGATACTGAACATCTTTAATTATACAAATTTACTTTGCCATTGAATATGTTTATGTATTCAAAATTTATTGAATTTTAGCTAAGCATTTGAAACAGATCATACAAGTACAGAATAAAATAGGATTACTTATTTTAAAATGAGTCATTCTTCGACCGTCCAATAAACAGCAACTTAGTGTTGCAATAGTGTACCACCTAATAGTTAGAATTTTACAAGAGATTTCTGTTCCTATCAAAGCATGAATGCACCTGACTTTGCCCATATTAAAAGAGAAATGATGATTGGAGGTTTGGTTGTGTTGGGTTTTATGGCGCAAGGTCCAAAAAGGTCAAACTGCACTGATGATTGGAGCATCTGTGTTCAGAATAGACAACTTTGTGGTTGTTTATGATCCATTATTATTATTATTATTATTAAACATTACCCTAACATTTTTCGGTAGTTTTATATTCAACTTGTTAACTCTAGTTTTACAAAACTAGTATCTAATATTTTGTTTGATTTAGGGAACAAGACATAAGGGAACAAGAATATAAGAACTCTGATGACATTATTTAATAATTGATTTAACTTAAATAGTAACATTAAGCTAAAGATTTGACAAATATAACAGATGCACAATTTGCTAACAAGAAAACATCCAGCATATAAAGCAGTGATTCTGATATCTGATGTATATGACATTTTGTAATTTATTGCAAAATTACTAGTAAAATATAATTTTATAAATGAAATTTAATCTAATGTATTTACTGTTTCATTAGTAGAATTATAAAATTTCAATTAAAACAGTAATTATTCAGTACTCTTCTGGCTTTAAAACTATTCTTCCTAAAATTTAATAATACAAAAAATGAGAGTTTATTGTAAATTAGAAAAATTTTTTTACTTTATTTAAAAATCTATATATTTTCTAAATACTTGGCAAGTAAACCAAAATGGCCTCCTTTGAAAAAGCAAAGAAAATTTTAGGAGGTAAAAATTCAAATGTCAATCTTCATTAAAATAAAACTTGTTAAACCAAAACCAATGCAGTAAATATAAAATAATTCCAATGCATTACATTTAAACTCTTAAGTAAATTTCATTTTTCAGGTAACTAAAATAAGCATCTCTAAATTTATGAAATCAGTCTGGATAGACATAAGTGTAGTTAGTCTCACAAAATACACAAAGCTAGTTAGATTTTTCAACAAAAAACAAAACAAAAGCAATCTTATAATACAAGTCTCAAATAAAATTGTACCAATTTGTCGAAAATTATTCATTTATTGAAATTGAAAATTATCAGAATTTACACATTAACACAATTTAAAAATAAACAGATAAAATAACAAAAAGTTGAATCGAAAATATTATGCAAAATATTTTTATAAAACAGAAAAGTATAAGCCAAAACACAAAGTACAAATAAAAGTAACAACATAAGAAGCTTCTACACTAATGTGCAATTCAACTGGAACAAACTAACATTTCTATAGTTGTTTAATTAGTATAGGTTTGACTTACATGTGCACAGTACAAAATTTTGTCTTTTAGCTTGATTGATCCTATATGCAGTTTAGCATGGATTCCATTAAATTAGAACAAAAAATTTCCATCTTGTCTTCAAAAAACTAAACTTTTATAACATTCTCAATCATAAGAGTATGCTGACTAAAGCAACAATTTCTGAAAGAAATTTCCATTTTTTTATATACAAATCAGAAGTAGACAATTCACACAATCAACTACTTCTTACAGCAACTGAATTGAAAAATTTTCAACATGTCATGATCATATGTTCAAAGCAGTTTATACTAGTCAAGGACAGTAGTGTGTTGTAAGAACATGCAGTTGAAACTGGTTTGAGACAGAAAATGCCCGAGAAAAGAACAATTTAATTAAAAAATATGTTTCTGCCAATTAATTCCCATAGTAGTGTACAAGGACCACACGCTGAAATTTTAATCAAAAGTTTATTAACGAGGATTTTTAGTTACACTAGTTTTGATGATAAAGACCATAAAAATAAGATGAAAATAAACATTTTAAACATAAAATTTAAACAACTTTCATAAACAGACCTTAAAATTAAAAAATAAATAAAAAAATTAAAAAAATTTAAGACCGAACCCCCAGTTAAGATGAATAAAGGTTTGATTGGGTTGAAGGAAATTTGAAAGTTTATTTCATTGAAAGGAAACATTTTACAAATCAGACAATATAGTTAATTACCAATGAACATATAACATTCTGGAAACTTATATCATTTTAAGATTTTTCTTTTTATTAACTTGAAGTGTAAAAACAAAATTAAGAGACAAAGTTTCTCAATCCTATTTACGCAAAACTGGAAACTAGCCAAATCTTAAATTATGCATGAAAAATTAAATCAAGTTGATTCTGTCATTATGCTCCATAATAAAATCTGATGTCATTATCACAGTGAATATTAAACAAATTGTTTTTGCAATCAATGCTATTAACATTTATCTTTATAGTTCATATATTCAGATATAATTGCTTCTCTATGACTAATTGATAAAACACTAGTCAGCTAAAACAATTCAAATCAATTGTTTTAGCACAATGTCTACAGTACAAGTTCATGTTATGTCCAATACATAATTTATTTTGTTGCTCCATCCTAAATCCATGTACCTAGCGCAGAGTTGGTCTCAATCAGTAGAAGCAGGTAGGTGGGAATCTTCTCAAATTAGAAGCAGGGATCAAGTAGAAGACTTTCTTGCTACCTCCAGAGGTACTTGGGGAAGATTGCAACTATATCTTATTTTACATGCCCAAGCCACATTTATTAAATACAGCAGATCTTTGGTTATGTGTGCTAGGATTCATACTAACTATCTTCTGATAGTGAGTGACATTTTAACCAAACTACCACACCCTTACACATTCACTTTGTACTTTTAATTTCCTTATTTTAAAAATATTTCTCCCTTAATAGGACTACTAAGAATGTATATGAAAAGTGATTTCACCATAGTGCTACCAGTAGTTTTCAATACATTTGTTTGACAAGAAAAACGAACTAATTCCACCTAAATTTTTTAAGAGTAGATACAGTAAACAAATGAATATGAATCATCTTTTTTCATATTTTCAATTAAACTTTAATCCATGAGAAATGCAAGTATCTTAAGAGAAACCAAATTATAGAAAAAAATTAATGATTTGTTTAAGTATAATAATATTCAAAATACAAAATTAAGAGTTAGAGGAAAGAAAATGCCACTTTGTGACATTAAATTTGCTAGAGTATTTTGTATATCAAATTATCATTTGCATCTAACAAATTCAGACAGGAAACATTTTATAGTTTTAAACTTAAGATCATAATTCAACTCTAAATTACTTTAGATTTTTTTTTTATGAGGATACATTGTTTCTACTTATAAAGACTAATAAAATGCATAAAAAGCACCTTTTAAATAAGCACAGGAAAAATCACATTGCTAATTACATTTTTATCAATATAAAATAAAACAGGCAACTTGATCAATATCACATACATTTTTATCTTCTGAAGCCACAATTTCAATCAACGTATGCATATTCGTATAGCTGAAAAAAAAATGTTGTAACATATAAAGTTGCAGATGACTCATGACTTTGTGTATTCGCTTGTAGATGTTGACAAACCTAAAAAAGTTTAAAAAAATTTAGACACCGAAATATTTATAGTTTTACAGTTTTCTTAATAGCAAACAAATGCTTATGTTAAAATCTTTTCAGCAGTAAATATTCTTCCACATAGCTTTTAAAATTAGGAAAATTGTATGCATTAAATTCAAAAGAGAGTCATTAAGAAAACTTAGTGTAAGCTGTATAAATTTTGAGTTCTTTTCTTATTTATCTGTGAAATGTATGAACTACTTCAGTTTCATCATCAGTGATTGGTCAAAGAATAAACATAAGATTGATTTTCTGAACAATCTTTTTTGTTAAAAAAAGTTAGAGTAGTTGGACGTAATTTTACAAATTAATGCAAGTTTACTTTAAGATGTCAATGAATTAAGTTGATCCCACAGTCAGTCAAATCAAATTTCAACGTCAATGTTGATAAAATACTATGACTTAAGTTCATAAAATATCAGCATGAAAGTGGAGCAGTATTTCACCTCCCCTGGCAATAGACACCATATACGAGTTTTACAACTGTTGAATCGCTTTTGCTACACCATGGAAAGGTGCTATAGCAGTCTTTAAACAAGATTACAAAATCAAAAGCCAGTTTGCACTTATAGGATTGTATGCTTTATGGTCACTTCTAGCACATAAAGACTCAATATAGACAAAGTATTTGAAATTAGTTCATCACAATTCAGGAGTTACTTTATTTACACACCAGTAGATGTACAGATGAATTCAGAGAAAATAGAGGCTTCCCTTATTTTTACTCAATTAAAACTTTTAAAAGTAGTTGTATATCAAGTCCTTTAGCTGTAGTTAAAACAGAGGAATGCTGTAGATAAAATTCAGGAAAACTAATGCATAAGTTTAATGTAAATGCAATACCATGTCCTACTGAAATATTTGCTGTTACATGTATTTCATTAAGGCAATTATTTAACATTGTTCTTCATTCTATATTTTTTTTTCATTCTAAAATTCTTTTGAGAAATAACTTTCACCATTATTCCACTTAAATATTTAAAATTTCCTTTATTAATTATTTTATGATGTTCTTTTATTGCATC
Source organism: Latrodectus geometricus (assembly GCA_026290005.1). Lineage (NCBI taxonomy): Eukaryota > Metazoa > Arthropoda > Arachnida > Araneae > Theridiidae > Latrodectus > Latrodectus geometricus. The sequence goes on from JAPDSC010018917.1 coordinate 43,574, forward strand.
ATTAAAAGATATAAATAGGAGAAAATTACAGTTGACAAGCTTAGAAATACTAGTAATCAAAATCAACCCAAGACCATTCCTTATTATTTAGTTATTCAAAATAAAACATAATTACAATCTGGATTTCAAAATTCAAAAGAAAATACTTAATATTCCCTTTGAGGAACTAATTTAGAAGTTTGGGTAAAAGCAACTATTTAAAAAGTTTTAAAAAACTTAATTAAACTTTGAGTTAAAATGGGGTGAAAATTATTTCCATCCAAAACTGTTCATAATAGTATTTATGCAATAAATTACCATAAAATTTGTAATTAATATGCATTATTTGGGTGGTAAATAATTTACGCAAGTTTGAAAATATTAAAACCAGATTTAATATCTCTGAACAAAGAAAGTATATTTACAGCATTACAACGTAATATTGAAATTATTTGATTTCTTAATTGCAATTTCATTATATCATTTAAATTAAAAAAACTATTTGAATACAATAAGTTAATTTGATTTCATTTAAAGAGATTTTTATTCTCTATTGTTAAACAGATTTTGAAGCAGAGTAAAAAATCTCATGTATACGAATTAAGCTTGTTTCACTAAAAACAGAAAAAAATATTAACTATTTTAATATCAGCTTGATAAATTTTTAATTTTACAAAAACTTTAAACAAAGGCACTTTGCAAGATTTTAAAAAAATTAGCTAGTCAGACAAATCTAGGAAATTAATTTAGTCATATGAAATACTTAACAGCTACTGAAATTTATAATGTAATAACTCAGGAACATAATATCGGCTTTATATTGTTGATTTATCATAAAATGGTAGGATGTTCACATTTAACAGTAAAGAAATGATGCGAGTACCACTGACATAAGTTTAATCAACACACACTTTCTTACTGTACAAAATTCTTAAATGATTTTAATATTTGTTTAATAACTGATTGAATTCAATCAATGACATCCAGTTTCATAGACTTAGAAAATTTTTCATTTAATTCTGTTAAAACTTGTATTTTATATGAATATATTACTAACAATATAAATTTATCAAATCATAGTTCTCATTTTTAATTGTATAATTTGATGCCTTATTCAATTTTTATACTTTATTACATTTAGGGATTAAAAAGGAAATTTATTGAACATTCTTAGGACTAATATATATATATATATAAGTGAAGTTTAAAAATAAGATAAAATAGATTTCTAATAATTGTTTTCATCTGAGTAATGAGATTTAAATTAGCAATACTTAAAAGCAAAGTTCTTTGAACTTACTTAGTTTTTTTCCATGTGAGAAACCTTAAAATATCAAATATTGAGGCAGGAAGGAAATGATAGAAATACTGACACATAGAATAAATGACTGGACTAGATGTCACAACCCCACCAGGAGGGCTATACAGTTTCAAGCTTGGATATTTATACAATAAAGGAATACATGTTTCTATTATATAATGCCATGTAACAGAGTTAGAAGAAGGACAAACACAGTTAATCACAGGAATGGTGGATTGACATTGTAGTTTCTGAGAGACAGCTGATGAATGCTGCCTGAAAAATTAAATTTATGAATAAGAAATTAAACAAGGTTGGCTTGAATGTATAGTAAACAAAATATTTATAAATTTGAGGAGAATTTAATTTCTTTATACACACTGATCTTGCTAAATTAAAAACTAAAAAGGAAGCAAAGAAATCATTTCACATAAGCAAAATTTTTTGCTTCAACAAAAATTTAGTAAAAATCATAATTAATGAAATTTAAAGGCATATTTCTTCAAAAGACTATAAATATATACTTACCAGAATTTTTCAAAAATAAAAAAGTAAAGTAGTTTCCTACAAATGTAATATTTTACAAGTACTTTAAAAATTTTTAATGTATATTCTTACAACAATGAATCTCTTGGTTAAAAAAAAAAATTGTTATTTCATCTTTTATATTTTAGCCATTGCTCAAGGCTAAAATTTTAATTATATAGCATTTTTCCAGAGCATATAACAAAATATAATCAATCACTATAAATCCTAAGTTTTTATTAAAAATTTCACTTAAAACTTAGATATTGTTTCTAATTTATTAGCTTTGGAATTACCAAGTACAATTAATTCATTTGATACTAAACCAAGATTGAATTTTTATAAAAGAAAATTCATGGCAAGCTTGATACCAAGCAGTAAAATATGGCTTTTAGTTAATATCAAAATGAAATTCTATTAAGTAGATATAAAAACTGGTTTAGTAGCAGAATAAAAATAATGACAAGTTCTTAAAAAATAAGGGAAATTTTAAAGAAATATATGCAGAGTTTGAATTTTAAATTTGCAGGTACTGAACAAGAACTAAAATGTAATTTATTGGCTTTACAATCATTTGCAAATAAATACTTTTGTCAATAAAATTGTCAAAATAAAAAAAATATTATAAAATATGTCATGTGTGGAGCATTTGAGATAAAGATTGCAAATTTACAAGAGGTATTGTAATAAAAAACATGTCTTTATAATCATTTATATATAAACTAGTAGCTGGAAAATTTCGTATTTTAAAGCTAACTAGATTGGGATTTCATATCAAAATGAATTTTGAATAATCACACAAATATCATGAAGTTCTATGAGAATCAAAAAAATAATTTTATGTGTGAAATAAGTAACAAGTAATTATCAATAATCATTTCCTTAGAACTGCCATAGTTACACCAGAAGTAAAAATCTGTCAAATTCAGAAATAAATGGATGTTTGCTAAATGAGGTTTCCTCTATAGTTCAGATTTAGTTACCAATATCAAACTACTAACTCAACATTCAAAACATTCAATTAATGAAAGTCTACTACCAAGACAAATATCAAAAACTAATAATCATGTAATGCCTCTAGAAAAATTCGACTGTGACCCTCTATCAATATTAACTGCCTTTAGAAGCCTTCAAATTTGGTTATGCAAAGGGGTTAACATTTCTATGCTACTCATCATTTCCGGAAAAGGAATAATTTATGTTGTCATGTACACACATCTACTTGATGACAGATATTTATAGAAGAGTCAAGGTTCAATATACAAAGTCATAATATCTGATATACAGAAATTATAAAAAAGATGCTACAAATGAAACACAGATGAAAGATTTGTAAAATATAGTTTAGACGCAGTTTCTTTAAATGCATCCCTATCAATTTATTCCGAATGGTACAGTGAATACTCCCATTTAGAGACATTACTATGTGTTCTTTTACCATAATTTATTAAATGAAATACTATAAGTAATACACGATAACATAGCAAACAGAGCTTATATCCCTTTTGGTAATCTTCTGATAGAAATGGTGGATCTCTAAAAGTAGACAGTTTAAATTAAATCTGAATACTATTCATGTTTGGGATGATTCAAGACAGACTGCTTGCATGCTACTCTTCACTTTTGCAAACAAAATTACTTCAAGATGAAAGTCTTAGTTCCAGAAGTTAATAGATCACAATTTAAATTTCATCTTTCTATCATGTCCCTAGATAACTATACCCTAAACTAGATATAAATAAATAGGTCATAAAATTTACTTACATTCTTAATGACTGAAAATAGGCATTTTGGTTTTTCAATAATTTTTTTTATGTTTTTAACATTGTTTATGTATAAACTTTATTTGTATATTAAATTTTGAAAATGTTTAATATATCTTAAAAGGTACAAAAAATAAATTTTAAAATATTGTTATAAAAACTACTATATTTAAGAAGCATAATAGAAATAAAAAAGTAATTTTACCCTTTTATTGCAATATAATAAGCTGCAACAATTAATGTATTTGCAACTAAATCTACAGGCACCCAATCAGCATTTATGTCAGTCTTAACCAGGAGTGTTTTCAAAAGACCTTTGCTGCTCTAAAAAAGTAAATATGCAAATCAGTTTTAGTTGCAGTGAGTATCATTCTTTTTATTAAAAATGGAAATATTAAAAGCAACATTTTTCCTAGTAGTAATTTCTTCAACATAAATTTTTAATATGTGAGTAAAGCATTTCTTAGTTTATACTCACTTAGATCTGAAAACATTTGAGCCCCTTTGATTTGAAGCATTATGTAGATGTGTGATATAATTAGAGATCATAAACTTCCATTGAGAAAGTCATTAAGCT
>JAPDSC010018917.1:48117-67750 GCA_026290005.1 Latrodectus geometricus
ACCATTTTATCATCAACGACTGCCAATTGTGTAAATAAAGGCCAATCCGCCCGACTGTACACGTAAGTAGGTAGACGTTGTCCTACACTACTACCTCCAGTCTGGGAGACGACGAGCGGGAAATGATCGCTATTATACAGATCATTCCCTACTGTTAAATTCAACAATGGCAGAAGTGAAGGTGAACAAATGGCGAGATCGAGAGAATGAAATGTTCTTGTGGGTAGGTGGAAATATGTCTTCTCGTCGGTATTCATCAGACAGAGACAATTATCAGAAATAAATTGCTCTATCTGACGACCGCGAGAATTAGTATCATCACTTCCCCACAGAGAATTATGGCCGTTGAAATCACCGAGTAATATAAATGGTGTTGGCAGCTGATCAATCAATGCGTCCAGTTCCTCTTGGCGGATGACATCATGTGGTGGTAAATATAAACTACAGACTGTAATCAGAACTGTTGTATGAATTCTTATAGCTACAGCCTGTAGAGTAGTATTGATTGGATGGACAGTGCTGGGGAAAACATTAGATGTTAAAATGCAAACACCTCCAGACACTGCACCATCGTCACCACAATCTTTTCTAAAACATTTATATCCACGCATGGAAACATTATTTGTAGACTTCAGGAAAGTCTCCTGAAGTGCTACACATGCGGGATTATAAATTGATGTTATTGATTTGATGTCATCAATATGAGAGCGTAAACCATGGCAGTTCCATGAAACAAAGGAGACTATGTTTTAAATTGAAAAGCTCCTTTAGTGGAGCTGGAGGGCATGTCTTCCGTCCATTCATCGAACGATATATCATCGTCCGATGGATGTAAGGAAACAGCATCAGACTCCAGCGATATGGCTCTTCGGGTGGATATTGAGGGCCTAAAAGGGCCCTCTTTAGCAGATTTTAGTTTAAGTGCCTTTATGGCTTTTGATTTAGCCATAGGAGCTTTTTTCCTAACGATGGAAACGGAGGTCGATTTTGGCTTTTGTACAGATGTAGGGGGTAATTTAACAAAGGGAAGTGAAAAGTTTTCTGTTTGCGTACTAGCGGTTCTGGTGATTTTGGCGGCGATTTTTGCATAGCTTGCTCCAGCCTGAGGTGTACGAGATGTTACAGAACGTCTCGCCTCGGGATATGAACAGTTATTCTTAACTTTTGTGGTTATGATTTCCTTTTCTAATTGCCAGATAGGACAACTTCTAGCATAGGAGGGGTGATCTCCTTTGCAGTTGACACATTTTTCTTTTGCTGTGCAAGAACTTTCATGGTCAACTGCAGCGCAGCGAGCGCAAGTCAGTTTACCCCTACAAACTATTTTGGAGTGTCCAAATCGTTGGCAATTGAAGCAGCGTAAAGGATTTGGTATAAATGGCCTAACAGAGAGATTCATATACGCAGCTTTAATATGCTGCGGTAGGTCTGGTGTCGCAAATGCCAGAGTGAGGTGTTTGGTATTTATTACCTTACCATCACGTCTGACAGTAATGCGTTTAACAGCGCAGACTTTTTGATCTTTTAGATTTTCTAGAATCTCATCCGTTGGCGTGTTAAGCAAATCACGCGCTGAAATCACACCACGAGAAAAGTTAAGATTTTTATGAGGAGAGACGGACACCTCAAAATTAGCAAGCATGCTCATACTGTTTATATTTGTTGCTTGTGTGTGAGAAGCAACTTCCACCATTAAATCACCAGAACGCAGTTTTCGAATTCCCTTCACTTCGCCAATTGTGCCAGTAATAGCTTTCTGGATCAGGAAAGGGGATACATTATCAAACGTACCCTCTTTCCGACTGATGACATAAAATTTTGCGTTTAGGAGTGAGAACATATGCTCCCGTGGGAGAACAGAAATATTGTTGGTTTCCATATTAGTCATGGAAATTTCGGGACCTGACGGCACCACCCACCACCGAGTCCAACAAGGGGATGCAGACCAGCTGCACCAGTGCTAGCCAGATCCTATACGCTCACAGTACATCCCTGTGATGGCCTCCACTCATAACGAGTCATCCAGCAGATGTACCGATCGCTTGATCCATAAAGCCGATTGATGTGCTGAGGACCACAACACACCTCCCGTTTACCTGAAGCAGAGGCCAAAGTAATGTGTTGGTCTCTGGGGGCCTCAATTACCAGGACTCTCCTTTCCAGGGACACGGGTCTCCACGCACGGCAAACACGTGGGTGATTTAGTCCCCAAGAGTAGCTAATAGCAACAGAGCGGCAACAGCTACTCAAGGGGAGCCCTCAACCTCATGAGAGGCAACCACAATGAGGGAGAAAAGGAAGAAAAAGCAGTAGAGGAGAAGAGAGAAGAAAAGAAAGAAGAGGATAGATCACTGGGGTACCTCGGGATTGTGACACCCGTGTTTACTTAAAGAAAGTAAACCCCCTGAGGGGGGGATGTTTCATAAAAATGAGATCTAGGTCAATTTGACATGCAGCTTTAACTCTACAGTATTTGAAGAAAGTCATAAGTAATCGATGGCATGACTGAAGAGATCAAGTCTTTAAATACTAAAAAGTTTAAATTAGTTTTCTAATCAAGCAAACCTAGGAAAGAATTGGACTTGCATAAATATTTGCAAACAAAAGTACAATTTTCATACCAATTCTGGATTTGTTTTCAAATTTCTAAAATCTTGGTCTTTTACTATAAGATTTAAGACTTGAGGTACATATTTTAATAAATTAATTTTTTTAAAGTTATTCACATCACATAACTGCTAGCTGCATACAATTCTTTACAGATAATTGTATAAATATTGATAGATTTTTGATAAAAAAATAAGCAACAAAAAACATGTTGGAGCTCTTGATAAAAGATATTTGTTTAGAATTTTTCAAAAGTCGATTCAACAGTCAAGACAGCTCTCCAAAAAGCATTTGTGCCAAGCAACAAATCCAAAATAACCCACATCTTTTAGGGTCTTCCAATTTGTTCAGTCAGAAAGTCAGGAAGATCCTTTATGGCACTGAAGTACAATTTTTAGTATCAATAGTACTGTAGTTAATCAAGTGAGGACAAAGATATCCTATACAGATACAGCATTTTCTCACTTGTAACATTTTCCATTTAGAGAATTTTGTTAAAACATATATGAAGTTTTTCAAATAATAGTGCTTAGTGACAAATGCTACAATCATTTTCATTTTCTGTTTTCTACATATAAAGACTTCAGAATAATTTCACATGATTTATATAAATCATACTTTTAGCATGTCATTGATTATTCAAAGCAAAGCTTCATTCATCTTGTTTTTCCTATTTTAGAAATCTAACAGTTTTTAAATTGTTGGCATAGAAAAGTTCAGCATCAATTTAATTACAGGAAAACCTATGTATGGTTAGAATTGCACAGCAAGTTAAGCATAGTAAAAACACAGCCACTAAATTACTAAAAAGAATATGGATGTGTGGACAAGAATATTAATTTAGAATTTATTCCCCCATGTTTCCCATATTTCTGATTGAGATATACATTTACATTAGTCAAATAAACCAAATCTTTAAGATTAATGACATATCAGGTTTAAACAAAAGGATTTCAGTTCTGACTACCTATTTTTTTTTTTAAGCCAAAGTAGCTCAAACTGATATTAGTGGTGTTTATTCTTTTTTTATGTACAACTCTCCTGTATTTATTACAATGAATCAGTTCTAAAAGGATTAAGGAATAATTTGAGAGTCACAGTAACACATCAAATCACTCTTTAAAAATAATTTCCCTATCATTTTAAAGGTTTTTGTTTCTTACATTAATACAAATGAATTTCCCTATGATAATTTAGAAAGTTATAATTTGAGAAACTTTTAAAAATTAGGGAATTTATTTAAAAAAACAGTACTTGGACAATACAGTGTAACAAAACAGATATATAATTGCACTAGGCACTTTTCCACTGGTGATTTTATAGTTAAACAATATTTCTACATAAAACTGCCATGTGCAGAAGCTAAACTGTATCACAAGAACATCACTTATGAAATTATGGTTAGAGCAAGTCATTATTAAAATTCAAATAGCATCTACACAATACTGTACAAACACAAGAACACAATATGCCGAGAATGCTTTGTGTATATAACTGCCTTTATGAACTAAAGCATGTTATTTCCAAAAATATAAACATACAAATTTGTAAAAAAAATTTATGTGGAGATGGAAGCATGAATGATACAACCACACAATACTACTTTATATTAGTATATCAAAGATAAAGATGAATACAAGATATTAGCCTCTTAACTAACCTCTTAATTAGTCTCGTAACATATCTAATGTTTGATTTCTCATAATGTCTATCATACAACATTATACTGCTTCATATTGGAATGTCAAAGATTAGCATAATGGAATACAAAATATTTCAACATTATTTACCTGTTAACATCTTAAGTTCAACTTCTTATTGTGTATATAGGAATATTCATTATGATAAAATAATTAAATCCTAGTTTAAACTGTACCCGTTTACACAAGGTTCATCCAGATTTCCAAAGAATCAAATTCCAGGAATTTTCCAGAAGGTATCGACATTTCAAGTTAAATATTTTTTAAATTTAAATATTGTTCTCAACCAAATATGCATATAATTATGTATATGCAACATTTTCTCATTATATTTGTAAGTAGAAAATTAATGAAAATAAAATAATGAAAATATTTTTTAATTTAAGTTGGAATTATATTTAATGATTACATTAAAAGCTTACAATGAACTTACAGCTATAAGAGAAGATTTTTATTTAAATTAATATCTTTTACATTACTAAATTAGACATTATATAAAACAATTATAGAGTTTTAAAACAAATTTATTAGATTCCTATTTATTAATTTATTGAATACTTCAAGATGTTTATTTGAAATTAGATTATTATACACATTTTTATTTAAAAAAAAAAAAACTATTACAAAATGTTTCCAACATGACTTTTTCAACCTTATTTAATAAAAGTAATTGAAAGTAAACAGAAGGAAAATTTATAAACTCTTAAAACGGCACACGATTTCACATTTATATGCTAGAGATTTCTGTTTCTTTATTCTTTCAATAAATTTTCACATTTCTTATTCGTACGTACAAAACATTGCTATTAGAAAATACTAACTTTCCCTCTAAAAAGCTTTTGCTTACTTATAATTATCAATACTGAAAAATAGTGTTGCTTCTCAGAAACACCATGGCAACACATGTATAATTCTGCAATTAATGTTAATTTACCAATTCTTTCAGTTTCCTTAGCATATTTTATTATAGATTTTTCAGGTTCATTTATATCCTCTTCCAAACGCTTCATTTTATTTTCATCAATTTCTTCAAGAAGCTCTTTTAGCTTTCCTTCTGTTATTGACTGCTATTTTTGCTGTTTTAATTCATCTAAATATAACAAACTTTTTCCTGGCTGCACCAGCAGCAAAACTAAGTAAGTTTTTGCCAATTATTGTATTGTTGACACCTATGTTACAGATGTTATCAATGAACCACACAGCTACAATTGATTACTCAAATTTTCTAACATCAAATTTTTATTTTGGGTAACATCTGTACTAGCATTATTTTAGTAACATCTGTGTAGAACGTGTGAAACTCACATTCTACAGTTGCTTGACAGTGAGAGTGTTTAGTATAAGCAAATTAACTACTTTCCACAAGTAACAATAAATTTGTGTATTTGAGAGTAAGTTAAAATAAAAAGTATTCTATCTTTAATAGGATCATATTTCCCATCAACACAATCTTGAAATCTTACACAGTCAGTTCTAATGACTAAAACTCTTCCACAAAATTACAAAACTATTTCTTTTCTGAACCATGCAAAAGCCACTGTTTGTATGGCTTTTCCAGAGTCCATTGAAAGTACTTTCCACTAGGCATATTAAATAATTTCAGTCTATTTCATTGATAAACAAATTCCTGATTCAATGAAATTGTGATTTTTACCAAGGAAAATATGGAAAGTATATTTTAATACAAATATTTTAAGTTTAAATATTAGTATTCAGTGAATTTTATATTATATAAAAAACAGAAACAAATAGAAAAAGAATAAATGAAAATCTCGACCATCTGATTGCACCACAAATCAATCTTATTGATAATCACTCTTCTCATCACACACATAAATGTAAATACTATCTCATACTGACTGAACTGGATCATCATAAAATTATTGTGGCTGAACTGGAATTTTAGTTTAGTAAACAGTTATGAGCAAAACAATCTAATATCAATTGTGCTGATATGTAATGGAAACATTAAGAGCTCAATTAGGTTTTCAGACAATTTCACTGAAAACTTTAAAATATAAAAGTGAAAAGCTAAAAAAATTCTAATATTTTCTTTTAAAAATAAATGTATCAAAGTAAGTAAAAATTACGGAAGCAATTTACAAATTTCAAGAGCTCTTAAAAATATTTTTCAAATTCAAAAAGTTTCAAGTAGTTTCCAGGAGTTGAATGAACCCTGTTTAGCATGTGAAAAACAAGAAAAGTCAGGTAAAAGTTATTGAGTGGTAAGATCATTTAAAGAAATAACATTCAATTTAATCCAAATTTGTCAGAATGGACAATTCTTTTTTCATACCTGTAATTCAAGGCTAAAAACATCTTTTACTGAGAATCTCTTAAAAACAAAACCTTTACAAATTAAAAAATAGTTTCAACAAGGGAAATTAATAATGCCTGATTCAGTTTTTAAGAATAAGTTCATCACCAAAAGAATTTATTAGCAGCTGATATATAGCTACAAAAATGTACATTTTCAAGCACTCGCAAATTTTAACATATATTTTTTTACACAACAGTTTAAGCAACCCGTCAATAGGCAAGTTCAACCAAAAGAACAAAGTACAATACAAAAATATTTATTACACAAGAGATTTAGCTTATTCATAAATAACTTGATAAACTTATTTATATTGAAAGAGTGGGTTACGTATAAATCAACCAAAAAATTGAACCTAAATTGAAGCAAAAATGACTCAGCCATTCAACTTTCCTCTGAATAGTTTAACTTGTCATTGGATTTTGATCCTTTAATAAAAAAATTATAAATCAGACGAACATTTGGAAGAATATCAGAATTGTCCAACAAATGAAAATGTCAAGCTCATTTGTGAAGAGATAAAAATGAGAACTTTTTACATCCAATATGAAAATTTATATACATGTTTATTTTACATTCTAGAAATTCAATAATTTATTAAAAATATAAATAATAAAAACCAATTTTTAAATATTCACTTCAGAAGAGTGCTGGCGCAAGCGTAGAAACCCGAAGCGCTTTCTATGTAGAAGAGACTATTCCACCTCTGACTACTGAGGAGAATACAGCTTGACTGACTGTCAGCTTATTACTTATACACTTACTTGTCATTTGCTACTTTTACTAGGTATTTAAACTACTTACAACACCAGTTTTGAATTTATGGACTAACAAAAATGTTATCAGAATAAGCTCTCAATTTAAGCTATCACAAAATAGATATCAAAACACATTTGTTAGAATAGTGGTTGCTTGGATTTTGTGGTGCAAGGTCCAAAAAGGACAAGCTGTGCCACAAAATTAAATTTTAAAGAAAAACTATCAACAAAAATCAGACTCAATGTTAAAAGATTAAAAACAAAAATAAATATATACATTTCTTAAAATCTAAGTAAGTAAAATTAAGACCTATAAAATTAAAGTCATACAATTTAAATAAAATTAACAATCGCCTTTAAAAAGCAAAAAGTTTTCGGGGGGTGGTTCCCCAAACAAAAACAAGGTTAAAATATCAGTTTTAAAAAAATTGTAAACATCGATGGTTAAAATATTGATATGAAATTAAAATATGATACATTGTGTATGGTTCATCACACATTTCACACCATGGATTTAATTCACTTAGAAATAGATGTCTGTGTGAAACGTGTGTGTCCGATATGAAGGCTAGTTAATTTAACCTCTGCATTTCGTAGCGGTAATGAGGTGACTGATAAGAAAATAGAATGTAATTTATTGACAACCTGCATATTCCATGATTCTGCCAGAGGGAATAAATGTTTTAACACCCTTTCTCACTTCAGAGAGCGGAACCGATGGTATAATTTGACCTGATGCACCCTTTGCAGCTGCATCCGCTCTCTCATTCCCATCAAGAGTATGTGACTTCATTTGTTAGAATATACTAAGATCAGAACTTAATTAGAAATATAATTGTGAGACTAACTTTAAAATTCTATGAAAATGAGATACTGAGAGAAAAACTTACTTTTATATATTTTTAATTTTCACTTCGCTAGTTACCAAATTTAAGTTTTTCTTGCATAAGAGAAAGATTGTTTAGGAAATTAAATGCCAATTTCTTGCAAGCCTTTGTAGAGCTTGATTTTGTCTCTTTGATCTGGTCACTTTAATAAGGTTAATTTGATTGTGATTAGTTTTAACAGTTTAATTTATTTAAATGTCAACACATGTTGGAAGTCAAACCAAGAAATTATGTAATAGAATGCCACAGAATTGACAGTTCAGCAACCCTTCCAGCTCAATACGTTTAAGAAATAACATTAGGCAATTTAACTGAAAATGGTACTATATATTCTTACATGCTTAAATATTTTACAAATCATATATTAAGATCAATAATCAGCAATACTTATATGAAGAGTTAACAAAATGGTATTTTTTGGTTCTTTATTTTTAAACTACATTCCAAAAATACATATTTAACAAGTATCGTTTAATGTTTTTAAATTGAATATACCAAGTATGTACCTCCTTAACAGGATTATTGTTTTCCAAAGATGTGAGAGTTAAGTCTATCACTCTATGGGCTTTTTTAAAAATTAGGATTAATTCAACTGAGACTCAGATACGGATGCCAGAAAACAAACAGCTTAACTATAAGAATAGCACTGCAAATAGGCAAACTCTTAGATGAGTTGAACCTATGAACTCTGTAAAGCTGAAGGCAAGAAAGCTAAACACTCATTCAACTACCAGAAATCTCACTGAACAATGTATTAGAATAGAAATCAGCTACCCCAGTATACATAAATTTTCAAAACAAATTTCAATATGCCATTATAAAACATTTAATTTATATAAAAATAAATGTAAACTAACCAACTAAGAACATGAAACATTAGATTACAAATTAAAAGGTTTGGAATTCTTAATTAGAATAAACAATAAAGTTCAAGATGTAAGCTGTAGGAATTCTTTGAATTTTGAGAATCAAATTGATCTGAAAACTTCATTTTGCTTCATAATGTTTGTATTTTACCCATGTGACTAAATAAATTTAAAGGTCAGCTTCTGACAAAGTAATGTTTAAAAAAAAATACATTTGCATCTTAGAATTACATTTTAGTAGACTATTTTAATTAATCTATATTTTACAATTCAAAAACAAAAATTATGGTTAATGAAGTACAATAAAACATTTTTAATCACGGTAAAATATAATTTCCTTGTTTTTACCAAAGCTATAAAACCACTAGGTCCATTGTAGTTGTCAATCCAGCCCTAAAATATAAAGAAAAGTCTTATGTTACTAAAAAATTGCACGAATCCAATAAATACAGTTTAAGTTTCTAAAATACCAATTATCAATCAAAATTAACTAAATATTAAAACTTTACGTCACATATTTTACATAAAATAAAAAGGATGACAACAATTTAAAATTTCATGTAGCATTAGGTACGATCTAGACAGATTAAAGATTTGTATACACAAATACTAAGTTTTATTTAGATAATTTTTACGAAGTCCTATTTATCTAAAATATATGAATTGACTTTTAAAGTATACAAGATTCAGTAGAGCTGAATCTATACCCAATTTCTTTCCCTTTAATTAGGGTAAAATATCTACCCCAAAGCACATGATCAAACTAATATGGGATAAAAATTATACATGTGAGTTAGAAATATATAAATAAATACAAGTCTTACCAATATATTTAAATACTAATACAAAAAATCAACAGTCCAAGTTTAATCTATTTTTGGCACTGCAGGAAAAGTTTATGCTAAGTAATAGAGTATGCAAAATTATTTATTTTCACAATATCGAATACATATTCAAAAATTAAAAATGTTCAGAATAAATTTTCAACCAGAATAAATATCAAAATCAAAAATTGAAATTATTTCATAAAAAGAAAAAACCCACTTATCATGACCCAGCTTAATTTGATTCGAAAGCTGAGGTAGGGTTCAAACACACAATTCATTAACCTTGAAGACTAAAGCAATAACCATTCAAACATAAGCTCGAACATGAATATCTGTTACATACAGTGGATGATAGAATATTTAGGTTTCATATCTAGCAAACTATAGCATTGCTCAATATATTTGAAAGTTATTTTCAGGAGGTAAACACAGCAAATGTTTAAATACTTTAAAACAGCTTTTTATGATATCTGCTTAATATCAAAGGAAAGAAACTTAAAATATAGAGAAATTTTTTTTTCTTCATTGAAACAGTCTATGTCACACACATAACTTTAAGAAACTATTTTATAGTTCTTCACACATAAGGTTGGTTGAATGGGTCAACATCTAAAGATACTGTACCAACACCTTTTTGACACTGAAAAAATGATAATTTTTAGCTATGTAAAAAGTATGTTAGAATATTTAAAAAAAGATTTTAACATTTCAAACAAAGTATTTATGTAACGAACACATTCTTGTTATTCAAGAAAAACCCTAAACACAAATAAAAATATATAATTATTTTTTTTTTAGTCATTATAAGATGTTATATATATTAGTAATTTTTTATGACTGGTGTTTGTTGTGGTACACTTAAAATTTTTTTTTTTATATGAAAGAATCACACAAAACTACCATAAATGCATGTAAAAATGTTTGAAAACTCATGTTAAGCTTACTTTACTATACATTTATAATTTTTTTTAATAAAATCAAAACAAATATAGAATTTGAGAAAAAACCAAAATTTAAGTAATTTTTATACAAATTTCTTATTTTTAAAAAACTATAAAGTACAAAATAAATTTTAACTACTTCATAAAATGTATATAAGGTGTGTACATAAGCATGTAAAGTTTCAAATTATTAGAAAAAGAAAGTTTTTGTACGAGCGTACCTGAATTTTCAAACACAGCTTTTTGAGAAAAATGCAAAAATCCGAAAGTATCTATTAAAAATAACCATTTATAAAATTTTCCCGACTCATATTGGTTATCTAACAATATTTCTCATGTATCAAGTTTCCTTTTTTCTTATCTTTTTATCTTCGAGCATCCCTACTCATATTTTGCATGAGTAATTCTGCTTCGCAGATTCTAGTGTTTTATCCATTTTTCTAAGTGAGTCACACATATTGATACCAGGCAGAATGCCCATTTTATTTCACGACATAAGTATGACTAATTAAACTATCATTAAAATATATGACAGTATCCATAACTCCAAATTTTAAAGTTTCATATCCAACAAATGTGTTTTTTGGAATTCTTTCCCAAATACAATTGTTAAAACTCTCATTTGGGATTTGTGTGGCACCATGTAAGCATTTTTATAAAAGCTCTTTAGATGCCAAGTCTCTAAAAATTTTCTTTATAGCTATAAGTATAGGCTCAGGAAGTGAATGTTTATAGGTATATTTTTTTACCAATAGCAATACTTTTATTGAACTCACAAACTATTTTCACCTATAGGACACAAGGCATGATGAGGTTTATCAGTCGAAAGCTCGTGAAAATAAATTGCCCAAATTGTTTTTGACATATCTTGAACATACTTTGATACTGGAGAACTACAAGAAACAGTTCCTTGTTTACAGGTCTTGCAATTCATAGAAATAAATGAAGCAAGTCCTTAACGACTGTTTTTTCATTCATTAATATCAAAATTCAGGTGATTTACAATACTTATAGATCGCTGCATCGGTCACTAACTTATTAAGCATTCGTATGCCGATAATAACATTTAAATCACCACTCTCCTCATTAACACCATAAAATTCTTCACTTTCAATTTGTTATGACTGCATAGTTTTTAGTTTTGATGCACTAGCAGGTACACATTCAACAGTTAAAGAAATTGTTTCTTCCATCTCAGTCAACTTTTTTTCAAACGTGTGCTAGTTTGACTGGCGTTTTTTTCCCAAAACATTTTTGTTGAGGCATAATTGTTCATAAAAAAGATTCTTTCAGAATGAATGTAAAAAAATAACAGAAGTAAGGATGACAAAAGCCAATTAATAATCGAAATTTAAAAGCAAGATATCAAACTGTAGTCATAAAATACGAATATTTGTAAACAAAGAACTCACAACACACAGCTTGTAAATTCAACATTGAATTATTCATGATACCAAATACTTAAGAAAAATAAATTATGAAAAAAATTTATTAAATGAATAGTTGCTAATCCGTTGAGAATAGATGGTAATGAAATCGAAACTAATCTTTAGGGGGCGTGGCACTTTGTTTATACTTTATTTTTATTAATTTAAATCGCTTAAATAATTTTATAAATTTAAGTGTTATATTTTTGGATGCAGAAAAATGTGCTTTATTCAGAATGATCGAATTTGAAAATTTGATTTTTTGAAAGTTAAAATGTGCTTGGTTCCCTTAAGCTAGAACTAAAAATTATGGCTTACATAAAAATATACTAAAATTCTGAAAATCTGATCGATTTATCATTGAAAACTAGTTTCAGAACTAACAGAAGACTCAAATAATTTTTCCTTTTTGATTACAAGTTCCTCACGTTTTATTAACAAAAATGTTATGAATCAGAGATCAATGGCAATGAGATTATTCAATTAGAAACTAAGTAGAATCGTTTAAATGTTTGTCAAGCTTGTACTCTGCAAAAATAATGATATCAAAAATTTTCATAAATTTTTCCACACAAAAAATTCTGAAAATTTTCCATCTTTGAAACCCTTAAACTTCTCTTATTTATCAATAAAATATACTTAACTACATTAATTATAAATACTAGTTCCAAGTTATGTCACTAATGTTTTCAGAATTAAAACTGCAACTTGTTTCTGACAGAAAGTAAATACCTAGAATTTTGTACACATACAGCTAAAAAAGCACTTATGATCTTGGCAGAGTTAAAAAATCAGAAATATTTACTGTATTAACATTAAATATAACAAAGTAAAGCTGAAAAAAAATTCATATGCAATGTCAAAAAAAAAAAAAAAAAAAAAGTATGTGAAAAATGATTATGCAGAAACTTATTCTTTCAGCTTTGAAATTCTGTTGCTTTATTTTGATTTTTATAAGAGGTAATTTGAATAAGTCACATGATTTACTAGAATTCATGGATTTAAATTCAGGCAAATTCAAAGTGTAATGGATACTGTTGAATAGCAAGTATTAAAAGGCTGGGGAATTCATGAAAAAATTAAGAATGTTAGGTGTCAAAAGAACTTCCTTTCACCATAGAAAAAAGATGTCCATTACCTTGTCAATAGCGCGTCTAAATAAAAAAAGCAATTCCTCTTAGCTGCAAAGATAAACCTGTTTGACATAGAGACTGATAACTTTGCTGCATTTATACTAAACAGGTCGCTAAAAGTTATTCAAAGATATTGCTTTCCATATGAAATGTTTCGCACCATCTTGAAGTTTTTATTTACATGTAATGAAATTATACAAGAGCCCCGTATTTTATTATTCCAAGTAATTAAGGTTTCAAATGAATATTTTTTTGCACCTTTCTTTTGATGTATATTGTTATACACGTATTTTCCTTTGCGGGTTTATTCACAGTTATGGCGTAATAACTTGTCATTTTTTGCTTGTTCCTTTGTATAGTTTAAATAAGGATTTTAATATATATACAAATTTACATACAACTATTATATATTCTAACATACACATCGAAAATACCCAATCTAATTCACGGGAAATTAGAGACTGCACCAAATAAAAAAAATTGAGTCTTCACCTCATTCAATAACACAAGTGGTCTGCAAATTATGGCATGGGATGAATATGGCTCTACCATAAATTAATCGTATCAGGACTTTCACACACAATTCACAAGCTTGTGACAAAAGCTTTATTCCTCATTGTAACAATGACTTCAAACAGATAAAACTACAGAATAACCACCATGAATTCCAAATTGAGTGGACTGACTGCTCAAAACTCATCCTTCCAAGCAGTCTTATGTCAGGAAGAACTATCAAAAGTAGACACTTCGCAACTAAACAAGTCATTTATGTAACTGCAAATTGTAAGAAACAAAAATTTTCACAATTGTTTGTAAAAGTTTAACTTAGATGCACTGTATAACAATCTAATACAAAATTTGTACTTCTCTAGCTTGACCGAGATCCTGTACACTGTTCAGCATGGATTCTACTAAATTAGAAAATATATTTTTAAACTTGTCATCACAAAACCAAACTTTTATAACATTTTCAATCATTGTTTTTCTTTGTTGAGCTACCTACTTTACAAGTCTCTTTGCAATTCTCCAAAAATTCAGTATTTACAAGAAAATGACCAGACCATTAATTTCTGTTCATGAAAATTTTTTTTTGTTAGCTTAGAAGTATGGTATGGAGCCACATCTTGTTGAAAGATACTTTTATTTACAAAGATACACCAGCATACTTTTCCATCATGGACAAATTCTTTTTATTATAGAAATGCATTTTATAAAGCTCATGATCCCTTCAACTGGTACTAAGATATGTTAGGTCCCCCAGAAGCAAAATAATCCCAAAACAGCCATTTCTGATGGTGCTTAACTGCATAAGATGTTCCTCAACGAGTTCCCCGACAAATCTTAGTCGAAACCTTCGCACAAAAAATTTAATTTCCTCACTGAATGCAACCTCCTAGTCTTTTACAGTCCAGGATTGATATTTCCTGACATAATCTAAACTTTTTTCTTTATTAATCGTTTTGTTGATTGGTGTTCTAGCAAATTTCCCAGCTTCAATAAGTATTGATGAATCCAAACTCACACCAGTAGCTACTAATTCTTTCTGAATTTGTTTTGCTTTGCAAGGATGAATTTTACTATTTCATACAAGAAACTTATCTGTAGGAAGTGTGGTCTAGCGTTTGCACCAATATTTACTCTTTCGTTTTGGAGACACTGTCCGAAATTTTGTTGATCAATAAATAATTCTAGAAACACTGGATTTTTCCAATTCCTGCAGCAATATCCCTCAGTCAAAGAAGTATGCTGACTAAAATAAAAATTCTAGTCCTTTTCCCAAGAGTGATTCGCATTTTTAAATGCATATCAGAAACCTACAATTCACATAATTGACTACTTTTTACAGCAACTGAAAGGAAAATTTTTCAATATGTCATGATCACATGATCAAACCGGTTTAGACTAGTCAAAGACATTGTAAGAACATGTAGTTGAATCTGGTTTGAGCAGAAAATTCCAGAGAAAGGAATAATTTTCTTACATGTTCATCCCACTTAATTTACACAGTAGCACAGTACTGAATACTCTATTAAACAAAGAAAACAATTGAGAAACTTCAGAAGAAAAATAACGTTCAGGATTTAATTACTGGCTGTAAGGTTGAAAAAGGCCAAACTGTGGCAGATTTAATAGCTGGATACAATCTTCCAAGTTTTGTGAATACATAAAGAGTTGTTTTATAAATGATGAGTTATTATAAGATTTTCAGAACAGGATATAAAAAATTGGAGTTATTCTTTGCTAAAATAAAAACTATTTATATTCAAAGACATTTTGTCTGTTCTATTTAATCAAGCAGCAAGTCGTAGACTTAAAATTTTTTTATATCAATAGCAGCTGACGAATTTTGTACAGTAAATGATATGAAACTTAATTTCTGTACGATTTATTTCCTCTAAAGGTCCCAAAGTTCAACATCTACGATTTTTTTCACAGATGTTAGATTACATGTTAGATTACAAACATAGAAAATCAAATTCCATTAAAAAATGTTCAGTTTCAAACAAGTTGAAAAATATTACCAAAAACTGCCATTATTCTGAAAGAAAAAATTCATGAAATACCCATTTACCATTTTATTCCTTAAGGAGCACTTTATGCACAAACAGAAAGAATTTACAAAGTTGAAGTATTGGTTATTATGATTATCAACTCCATTAAAACTTTTAATCAGCACCGTTTGCAAATTTTTGGTTTAATTAAACAGTTAGCACGCAGATCTATTACATAACAAAGAACATAGGTCATCAAGAAGAAATTTTGTGAAACATTTCACATCCTTATGAAGAGAAACTAAATCATTTTCCCTTAAAATGAGTATTTATAGATGTAATAAATGGTCAATGGATTTATTATTTAATCGAAACATTAACACACAAAGCTTTAAGAGAAATTCATTAGTTTAAAACAAATTTGCTGTCTCAAAACATCAAATCTAATCTAAGAATAGAATTTAGTAAAATTTCGTTTAAATGTGAAATCATGCTAATACACATTGAAAGTCAAATCATAATAGTTTTAATTCAAATAGCTTTAAAAATAGTACTAGACAGCAATCATTTTATTGCTGTCACAGCAATAAAATACTTGAGTTTATATATAAAGTGAATCCCTTTTTAGATAAGAGGGACTGCATTGAAAAGTACATAATAAATATTAAATAAAAATTACCAATTACAAGTTTTGGTAGTTAGTTGGTTGGATTTTCAGATGCAAGGTCCAAAAGGACAAGCTGCGCCAAAACACTTTCTATAAATTATTATTTATTGTAGAAAACCCAAGCAACATTAAAATCAAATTAAAATACAAAAAAAAAACAGTGTAAATAATTTAAAATTTAGTTTAAAAGTAAAATAAAAACAAAGGAAAAAATAATTTTAAATTTTAAATAAACTCAAGGAAACCTATTGCCCTTAAAAAGGCAAAATGGTTTGTGTGAAATAGCTGCCCAACCAAATAAAAGTTAAAAAAATATTTGTTTTAAAAATGCAAAAGGTTGAAATCTGGACATTGAGTTTAAAATACGATAAACAGTATATGGTTCATCACATGTTTCACACCATGGAATTGATTCATTTAGAAAAAGATAATTATGTGTGAAATGTGTGTGTCCAATACAAAGACGATTTAGTCAAACATCTGCTCTCCATAACAGTAAAACTGTGATGGGAAGTAATACGGGAAGATGCCACGCAATTTGTTCGAGACCTGCATGTTCCATTACTCCTGACAGAATAAACATTTTTTTAAAAACCTTTCTCACATCCATAAGAGGGACAGATTTATGAAGTACAGCCGAAGCAGATTCAGCCCATCAGCTTTAGTATTGCCCTCAAGACCTACGTGACTTGGGATCTAACAGAATTTGATATCATATCCCTTGCCTGCAAGGGAATCTACAGTTTGGAAAATTTTGGACACAAGAGGATGACATGTGTTAGAATTTCTCAATGCTTCTATAACCCTCAAACTGCCAGTATATAGGCAAATTTTATGGTAACTTTCTATATTCACGAGCTGAAGTGCTTTGTGTATTGCCAAAGCTTCAGCAGTAAATATGAAGCAGGACATATTAAGGTTATAACTGTAACTTGTATCGTTGAAGAAATTGCCACAACCAACATGTCCAATTTTGAATCCATCTGTGAACACAGGCTGTATAAAAATATTAAGAGTTGTGTCCGATTTCTGAAATTGAGTAGAGGTATTAATTATGGATATCTGTGGATCATACAAAGGTGGATGAGAATGTAAGTCCGTTTTAATAAAACGGACATCACATAGGTCTGTCAAGAAAAGACAGATTTAGTACGAGGGAGAAAAGGTTGGATATTATAAGATCGAGCATCATTTAATCTCTTTAGTGCAGGAGTATAAGCCAAGGAACTTAATGGATGTTGAGTGTCAGACATAATCTTAACTTAGGAATTGAGACAGCTGCATTTGTCTCGGGTCTAAAGGCAATTGTAGGCAAATGGCATAAAAATTCTAGACAGGTGATGTGCTGAATGCGCCTGAACATATTCTCAAAGCCGAGTGATGGACAGTGTCCAGTCTGCGTAAAACAGAAGATCTAGCAGATCTATACAGAACATATCCGTAGCCAATATGAGATAAAATGATAAACTGGAAGGAGTTTCAAGCGATAAGCACCCCAAGAGGTATTAGACAATACCTTGAGGATATTAAACAATCACTCATACTTCTTTTGCAGATGCAAAACAGGCAGAAGAAAGGTCAACTTTCGGCCAAATATCATACCAAGAAATTTAATCTCATTGACCACAGGTATAATAGTATTGCTCAGCTGGATAATAGCGTTATAAATGCTGGTTTTCTTTAAGAAATGGACACATCTACTCTTGCTAGGAGATAACGTAAAGTCATTCTCTGCACACCATACCGTTATTTTATTTAGATGTTTGTAATTGTCTTTCAATTAAATGCATGTTTAAACCTTGGCAAGATATTTGATGGTCATCTACATACATTGTGCCATAAACAGAAGGTGATAGAAGATGGATGCTACTAAAGTGTAATTTTAAATGTCGCTCTTTTTAATTGCTTCCTTGAGGTACACCCTCAGACTGGATAAAATTAATGGATGTATAAGATCCAATATGGACCTTAAAAACACGGGAGGGTAGAAAGTTCTGGAAGAATATAGGGAGATCACTCCAAAAGCCAAAATCATACAACGAACGGAGAATGACATAACGTTATGTACTGTCATATGGTTTCTCAATGTCTAAGAAAATGGAAACCAGATGATTTCTTATCTGGGCTTCCTAATATGTAATGTTATCAAGAGAGGATCTTCCTTTACAAAAGCCACTGTGATAGATTAAAATATGTATATTTTTCTCCGAGACATATGAGACGAGCATTAACCATTCGTTTGAGAGTCTTACAAAGTAGGACCGGAATAACTATTGCTGCATTCCAAAGAGATGAAAGTTACTTTTCAATCCAGAACCTATTGAATAAAAGCAATATATTTGATAGGGAATCTTGATTTAAATTTTGAAGCATAAGATAGCATAAGAACAGAATTCCATCAGGTCCTGGACTGGTATTATTTGTCTGCTGTAAACCTTTCTTCAATTCTAACTGAAATTCTCATTTGAAGAGTATGGCTTGTCCATGGTTGAGACGAATTGATGTTTGCTTAGCTTGACTCCTAGTCCTTAAAAACGAAGGACTATAGGAATCGATGCTTGAGACGCTAGCAAATGTTTCACCAAAGACGTTAGAGACTTCCTTAAGAGAAGAGTGTATAGTAGCTCCGGTCTTCAAGAAAGGAATTGAAAATTCCTTATAAATTCCAGTGGCTGCTTTTACTCTTCTACATCCAGTATGCAGTTGCAGAGATCATAAGATACACAGTGAGGCCAGGATTCCTTTTGATTTCAACGACAAGCTCTGCGAGCTAATGCTTTTAAAGGCGATTAATTTCTGTTGTGGGGTACCTCTGAAACAATCCCCATAACTTCCTCTGTTTCTTGTAAGTATTTTGACATTCATTATTCCACCATGGTTCACAACGCTTGTGTGGCATAGAGAAACATTTTGAAATTGCAGAATCAGCTGTACTATATTTGTTTCAGTGACACTATAAACAGCTTCATCTATACTCTCGTTCAATACCATTTTGTTATCAATAACTGCCA